>PVHP010055103.1:0-10260 GCA_004024765.1 Zapus hudsonius | reverse complement strand
TCCTTCCTTCCTTCCTTCCTTCCTTCCTTCCTTCCTTTCTTTCTTTCTTTCTTTCTTTCTTTCTTTCTTTCTTTGTTTTTCTGATTTTTTTTTTGAGATAGTGTTTTGTTCTAGCCCAGGCTGACCTGGAATTCACTATGTAGTCTCAGGGTGGCCTAGAACTCATAGCAATCCTCCTACCTCTGCCTCCAGAGTGTTGGGATTAAAGGCATACGCCACCACACCAGAGTTAGATTTCTTTTTTGAAAAGTACAGCCAGATAGGGTGGCTCATGTCTGTAATCCCATCACTGGGAGGATGAGGCAGAAAAACTGCTGTGAGTTTGAGGCCATTGGACCTAAAATTAAGACCCTGGCTCAAAAACAAAACAAAGCAAGCTGGGCGTGGTGGAGCACACCTTTAATCCCAGCACTCGGGAGGCAGAGGTAGGAGGATACCCTGAGACTACATAGTGAATTCCAGGTCAGCCTGGGCTAGAGTGAGACCAACCACTTTTTTTGGTTGAAGAAAAAAAACAAAAACAAAAAAAAAAAAAAAAAAAAAAAAAAAAAAAAAAAAAAAAAAAAAAAAAAAAAAAAAAAAAAAAAAAAAAAAAAAAAAAAAAAAAAGCAAAGACAAAACAAAATCAAATAACCAGTAAAGCAGAACTAGAATAGACTTACGATTTGCTGCAGTTAAGACTTATGGGTTTTTTTTTTGTTGCTGTTGTTTGGTGGGTTGGTTGGTTTTTCGAGGTAGGATCTTGTCTCAAGGTGGCCTCAAACTCATTATGTAGTCTCAGGGTGGGACTACGGGTGTGCTTCACCACCCCCGTCAAACATGCTTGACAGTATGAGAAAATGCAGGACTGAGTCATCAATGAGTAGGACTGATATGGGTTGCTGATAATTAATATTTGTAAGCAACATGGGGAGAGAGAGTGAGTTTTGGAATCTTCCCTTCCCCCTCCTCCTACTCCGAGTTCTTGTCCTCTAATGCCAAAGAATTGTACACAGGGACAGAATTAAAACTTAATTACACATTTATTCTAATTTAGTAGATTAGGAAAAGGGGAGTTGGATGGGGAAATTTCCCAGTTATCATGTGGGAAGTTATAGAGTTTTCCTGCCACCAGTGTGGGGAAAACACATGTCAGAGAGTTCACAGAGTTTATATTATTTAGTTAGATAAACAGCCCAAGAAAAGATAACAGAAAAGCTCCCTTTGTGAAAAAGAGAGGTTCATGAGAGAAAGGTCTGGAGCCTGCCCCCTACCCCAGCCATCAGCTGGGGTAGGGGTACAGGCCTTACCTCACTGAGGCCTGGGTCAGCAGTCCTTCTCCATTGCCATGTGTGGGAAGAAGAGACCTACTTCCTCTAGGGAAGCTAGTTTTGAGTCCTCCCCAGGTGAGTTAGAGGGACAGCTGATTGGTTTATATTTGACCAATCAGTTTTAGCACCTAGGTTGTAGCTCTAACTAGACACCTCCCATTCAAGGGGAGGGGCTGGAAGGGGAGGAGTGGTCCCTACACACACCTGACTGTCACAGTGAAGAATCCATTTTGTAAAGCTGAATCCATTTTATAAAACTGACTCCAAGTTGCAAAGAGTGACCAAATATGGGAAAGTACTGAGAATCCTCCCATGACTCACTCCCCCTCCCCTTCTGAAAAGGCCCTGGTCATAAATTCCAGGAAATGAATAAAAACTAAACACTCCATATAAGGTAGCTCGTGGCTGTTCCTGGAATGTGGGCTGACCCTAGAATGAAGTGTAAGATGCAAATTTCATGCTCCAATGAGGTAACCAATCAGGAGAGTACAGACAGAGTAAGAAACCAATGGAAATGTAACATGTCCTATGGTCTGAACTGTATTATAATTTTGTGGTTTTTGTCTATATATACCCTGAGCCTTTGTTCCTCTGGGCTCCTTGGCATCCATCTGTCAGAAAAACAAAACAAACAAACAAACAAAAAAAGCCTATGGCTCAAGAGATCATAAGCCCTATGGGGGAAACTACCTTTGTTGTCTGCCTAAATGGACATATTAAGCTCACCCAAATGCCCTGTAAACACTTGTTTATGCTTATGCATTAATAATAAATAAAACTCTCACTTTTTTTGTTTGTTTTTCTTTTTTTTTCTGTAATCTCTGGGTGGCCTCAAATTCTTAGTGATCCTCCTACTTCTGCCTCCCGAGTGCTGGGATTAAAGGCATGTGCCACCACGCCTGGCCCTTTATGCAATTTTAAAAAAGTTCTCCTGGTGGTAGAGGTGGAACCTAGGTTCTCATGCATAACACATGACACCATCTGGCGCCATCTTAATTTTTTCATTATTTTATTGAGAGTGGAAAGAGGGAGGGAGGAAAGGAGGCAGGGAGGGAGGGGAGAGAAAACCAGAGAGAGACCAGGGACAGCAGGCCACTGCAAAGGAACTCCAGATGAAAGTGCCACCTTGGGCTGGAGAGATGGCTCAACGGTTAAGGCACTTGTCTCCAGTGCCTAAGGCCACAGGTTCAATTCCCCAGGACCCACATAAACCAGACCCACACCACAAGGTGGTGGCCCTGATGCTCGCTCTCTCTCTGTATCTCTGCTTGAAAAATGAATAAATATTTTTTAAAAAGTGCCACCTTGTGCATCTGGCTTCATGCGGGTGCTGGGGAATTGAACCTGGGTCACTAGGCTTCGCAGGCAAGCACCTTAACTGCTGAGCCATCTCTCCAGCCTGCCATAGTTTTTGTGTATTGTGAATATTCATGTTTGTGTTCCTGCATGTTTAGCAGCCAGAGGTCAATGTTTGTTATCTTCCTTAACCACTGCCCACCTAATTTATAACTTGTCATTTTTTTGTTTTGTTTTTCGAGGTAGGGTCTCCCTCTAGTCCAGGCTGACCTGGAATTCACTCTGTAGTCTTAGGGTGGCCTTCAACTCACGACAATCCTCCTACCTCTGCCTCCCAAGTGCTGGGATTATAGGTGTGTGCCACCACGCCCAGCTATAACTCGTCATTGAACACTAGTCTATCTAACCCCTTGTCTACGGGATCTGCCAGTCTTTACCTCTTGAGTACTGGGGTTATAGACATATACTGCCCACACTTGGCATTTATATGGGTACTGGGATCAGAAATGAGGTCTCCAGGCCTTCATGGCAAGCTATTTTACTATCTCCCAAGTACCCTCAATTTTTCTCACTTATTTGCAAGCAGAGAATGAGGGGGTGTATGGGAGCACCAGGGACTCTTGTCACTGCAAAGGAATTCCAGACACATGTGTTATTTTGTGCATCTGGTTTTACATGGGGACTGAGGAATTAAACCTGGACCAGCAAACTTTGAAAGCCAAGTGCTTTTGAACTGCTGAGCTGTCTCTCCAGCTCCTATTTTAATTTATTCATTAATTTGAGAGAAAGTATGGGCATGCCAGGGCCTCTTGCCCCTACCAATGACCTCCAGACACATGTACCAGTTTGTGTGTCTGGCTTTATGTGGGTACTGAGAAATTGAATCCAGGCTGTCAGGCTTTGGAAGCAAGTGCCTTTAGCTGCTGAGCCATCTATCTCCTCAGCCCAATTTTAATATTTTTAAGGCTATTATTTGTTCATTCATTTGTTCAATTATTAATTTAAGACAGCTTTGTTAGATAGCCCAGACTGGCCTCAAATTTGTTTTCGCCTACTTAGTACTGGAATTAGATGTTGCCACCATGCCTGGCTAGGTAAAAGACTAACTTTGGGCTGGAGATATGGCTCAGTGGTTAAAGTGCTTTCCTGAAAAGCCTAATGACCTGGGTTCAATTCCTCAGTACCCACGTAAAGCCAGATGTACAGTGATGCATGCACCTGTAGTTTGCAGCAGCTGGAGGCTCATTCTGTCTCTCTTCCCTCTCTACTTGCAAATAAAAAATATTTAAGCTAAAAAATTATATTTTTAGCATATTTATTTGATAGAGAGAATGGGCATACCAGGGCCTCTAGCCTCTGCAAACGAACTCCAGAAGCATGCACCACCTTGTGCATCTGGCTTTACATAGGTACTGGGGAATCAAACCTGGGTCCTTAGGCTTTGCAGGGAAGTATCTTAACTGTTAAGCCATCTCTCCAGCCCAGTAATTTTTTTTTTCAAGGTAGGGTCTCACTATATCCCAGACTGAACTTGAATTAAATATGTAGTTTCAGGGTGGCCTTGAACTCATGGCTATTCTCCTACCTCTGCCTTCTAAATGCTGGGATTAAAGGCGTGCACCACCATGCCTGGCAAAATACTTGAATATAAAAGGGTTTTTGTTCAAGAAAGTAAAACAGCCAGGCGTGGTGGCGCATGCCTTTAATCCCAGCACTCGGGAGGCAGAGGTAGGAGGATCGCTGTGAGTTCAAGGCCACCCTGAGACTACATAGTGAATTCCAGGTCAGCCTGGACTAGAGGGAGACCCTACCTCGAAAAACCAAAAAAAAAAAAAAAAAAAAAAAAAAAAAAAAAAAAAAAAAAAAAAAAAAAAAAAAAAAAAAAAAAAAAAAAAAAAAAAAAAAAAAAAAAAAAAAAAAAAAGAAGAAAGTAAAACAAATACAATGTAATAAATTAGAATAGTGCTTTATTGGATTAATTTAATTCACAGAAAAATAAGCTTTAATCTACAACAAATGCCAGATTATACATCAGAAAGCAATTTTCATAATTTTCCATAATGATGTGAATGTTTCTACTAAAGGAAAAAAGAAGCTATGAATTTATATTCACAAATATAGTACTCTCTCAAAACATGACATGATCATTCCCAACACTAACACGATGTAATAACCAGTGACACATCAGGTTCAGTGTAACTGTAATGAAAATTGCAAAATCTAACAAATTACATTAAAGTCTTTGCTACATCAAATCAAAAATACAAATTTGTTGCTAAGTATAGACAAAATGGTAAAATATACTTACACAGTAATCTTAAATGTTACATTAATGATATAGAACAAGCATGCAGTAAATGCCAAACTTCAGTTTTACCACCCAAACATTAATGCAGTACTGTGTATTTTGAAGGTATATGTATTTAGGGTTGTCCTATTGTATCAATTATAAAATATCATTTACTATATAGTGAAAGGATATAGTAGAAGGAATAATTGAAACTGAATATGTTTTCCTTGTTTAAACTATTTTTCTATAAGGGCTCTGCCAACTAATTTGCCATATAGCTATGAACAAATTACCTCTCATTTGAGCCTCAGTTGCCTCAAGTATGTAAAAAAATGAGAGTGACAAATTAGTTATTCTTTAAGTATGAGTTTTGTTGTGAAATAAGTGCACATTGTCTTAAATGCATGAGTCAATTTGACACTATTAGGATGGGAATAAATCAATTGTTTCTATTAAGAAAATTCAACTGAATTTAAGAATAATAATTTTACTAGTTTTAAAAACATTTTTAAACATTTCTAAGGGATTGAACTACATTTTTATATTATAAAGGGGGATTTATTAGATTGGCTTATAGGCTATGAGCCAACAGACCAACAACAGTTGTCTGCAAGCTGGACAGGAGAACCCAATCCATGAGGATAGGGCCTCAGCAGCCCCAGTCAGGTGCTGAAGGGCTTGAGGATTCCTGTAGAGCTGCTGGTCTTCAGTCCACATTAGAAGGCTGAAGAAGCCGGGCTCTTTTGTCCATAAAGGAGGGCAGCAACAGGGTAGATGCACGTACCAGCAAGTAGCAAGGGCAGCCAGGCTAAAGGCTCTGTGTTCTCTTAGAGCTTCTTTACATGTAGTACCTGACCTACATATGTTTTGTAATATACATCTTCATAATGATGAGTAATAGTGACTGAAAGAATTATCGTGTATGGGCTGGAGAGATGGCTCAGAGGTTAAGGCACTTGCCTCCAGTGCCTAAGGCCCCGGGTTCAATTCCCCAGGACCCACATAAGCCAGACCTACAAGGTGTTGGCCCTGGTGCGCTCTCTCTCTCTCTCTCTCTCTCTCTTTCTCTCTCTCTCTCTGCTTGAAAATAAAATATTTAAAAAAAAAGAATTATCGTGTACGAATTTCTTCTATGCTTTAACCTAAATTTCCAGGTCAAGGCAAACAGAGGGGTGTTAGGATAGGAATTAACATTTAGAGCAGGTGCTTTAACAGTGAAGAAATAGCCCTTTAAAAAAAAAAAAAGCACACTTGACTAAAAACAACCACGTCTATCAAATATTCCTTCCCGGTTTCTTATTTCTCTGAATGGCAATGGCACCAGTCTATCTCATTTCTTCCTTCCAGTTCTTCCACCCCCTTTCTCATGCAATACCTGGGTGATCAGAAGCAAAACAATGATTTGGATCTAATGGGAACAATACATGCAACTAATGCTGGGATGGTAGTTTCTATTGAGAGAGTTTAAAATACAACATTTTGTTATATTTTTTGGAGGTAGGGTCTCACTCTAGGCCAGGCTGATCTTGAATTCACTATATAGTCTGAGGCTGGCCTCGAACTCAAGGCAGCCTTCCTATCTCTGCCTCCCAAGTGCTGGGATTAAAGGCATGGGCAACCACACCTGGCAGAAGTACAAATTTTATCCACTAAAATGAAAACTGTAAAAACTTAAATAGTATAACAACAAAATCCCAAAAATTCTAATATACATGACCAAATCACATTATATATATATATATACACTTAGTACACTTATCCCTCCTCTATCAGGAGGCAACACAAAGCCATTAGCCAAATCAATTGTTATTTATTAAATGCTAAACTCTCAAAAAAATTAACGTAAAACTTTTGGTAAACACACTAAATTATTACAAATAAAATTAACTGTCACAAAGCAATTCAATCTTCACATGACTGAAATGCAGTAAAAAAGGTGATGACTTCACAATGCCAGAGGTGAACTTTACACAGAAAAAGTCAACATGTAAAATACTAAGAACTCTAGAGGTGACTTGGATTTTTTGACCTTGCACATGATCAATATTTGGACAATTATATGGAAAGAATCTAGTGTTTTTTAGTGTGAATACAAACTCTGGTAAGTCTCCAAAAACTTGATTAGAAGTTGGAGTGTTGTGTGATTTTAAAAACCTGAGGCAACAGCATTTCTAAACAATTCTTAAAATAAACTTGTTAGCCACATCAGCTTCATGCATTACATTTCACAACTCATGAAGACAAACAAAAGGTCTTGCTTAACTATCAACATACAAGTTTTCAAAGAAGAGTTTTTACAAACCAAGGCTACTAGGACAGGAAAAGCCTTATGTAAAACAATTCTGTCCTTGAGTCCTTGGCTAACAACTAGATTGAACTACCTACGTGACTTGGAGCTCTGGAAAACAGATTTAAAAAAACACTTAACACTTTTCTCCCCTTGTAGAATGCAAATGTAAATTTAACTTTAAACCTAAGTCTAAACAGACCAAAATTTAAGTATATAATTGAAGTTAAACAGAACTGAGGATTTTTTTTAATTACACAAACCAAAAAGAAGAAAAAAAAAAACTCCACAGGGTGATCATTATTTAATTTTTAAAATTTCTAATTAAATTTGCTATACTTTAAAGTAATATCACTTAACATAGTAGTCAACAGAGGTTAGGAGAACCTAACAAATACTCTTTCTCTTAGAAAATACAACCAAAAATATAATCGGTAACAGTTTCTCTCTGAAACTGCTCTTTGCAGTAAAATGCCCCAATCTCTACAATAGATCTGTCATTACAATCTTGTAATGTAAATCCTGGATGCTCTGTGAAGTATTTTTAACTTCTAATTTTATCCACCTTGAAGCTTATCTAAGTTCTTAAAAATATCTAAATAACTACTCTTGTCAGTATTTTATAATTTTCAAGATGTTTTAAGGATTTGAGAGAACATTTAAAAATATCTACTACTAGTCAAGAAAACAAACAAAAGCAAAGACATCACATTTTGTCCTATATACATCTTAACCATCTTAGTGGTGAAAACACATGAAGCGCTGTCACTAGAACTACATGCAGTGTACAAGCATGCTTCTACTTTTACCTACATAAGCAAACAGGTGTTTAAAATACTGGGTTAACAAAGATCTTTTAGTAAAGTGACTTAGGCAGGCTTAAACTAGCAAGGATTAAAGATGAATCCTTACTAATTAATTGGAAGATCTGAGACATATTTTATATTTCATTTTACAAAATCAGAAATATTATTTTGAAACAAGATAAGAAGACATGGTCTACCTGTCAGAAAACTACCACTCAGAAATATTTTCCATCCACAAAGCAGGTAAAACAAACAAACAAACAAACAAACAACAACAACAACAAAAACACTTAAATTTCACATTTGTACCAAAAAGGTTAACTGCCCTGCCTTCTTGGATTTGAAAAACTAAAACTGAGCAATAAGTAGTTTTGCAGGTGTTTGAACATGCCTAAGCCTTTAAATCAGTAAAATACTTTCTAAGAATTCTGATTATTATAAAGTAAATACATACTTATAAAAAACTAAATATAACAAAATGAAAAAAATAAACAACAACAACAACAAAAAAACCCAAAAAGTGAAGGGCTTCTATAAGCCCCTTGGTGACCCATCTCC
Source organism: Zapus hudsonius (assembly GCA_004024765.1). Classification (NCBI taxonomy): domain Eukaryota; kingdom Metazoa; phylum Chordata; class Mammalia; order Rodentia; family Dipodidae; genus Zapus; species Zapus hudsonius. The sequence continues at coordinate 1,713 of PVHP010055103.1, read as the reverse complement.
TTCCCTCAAAAAAAAAAAAAAAAAAAACATTTAACAGTTTGGTGCATATATTTCCAAGTAGTTTTCTATACAAATACAAAATACACACATCTTGATTTGGCTCATACTATACACATTTTGCCACTTGTATTTTACACTTAATATATCTTTGACATCTTTGTGTCAGTACATGTTGGCTATCACTATTCTTTGAGAAATGGCAAAATCATTTAAAAAAATCATTCACACAAGCATAGTTATTATCTTAAAAGAAAATGGGCAGAATACTAAAAGACAAACATCTAAAAATAAATTCTATCCAACCGTGTGGAACAAAATTCACTCCTTACAGAAAACAAATATGTGACTGGGGAGATTAATTTTAATTTTCATGCTTATAAAGAATGCTCCATTTGTTAAGCCTATCTGAAAGGAATGAAAACTTCAGATGATTAATTTACTTACACATAAAAACCAAGTCAGTGTACACGTACACATTGTGATTAGTTATAGTTAAATGCTCTGTAGTCTAGGGTTTCAATTGAACAACAATAAAAAAAGAAAAAAATTGGATAAATGATAAACTAATAATGTGAAGACTCCTGAAATTCAAAGCTTAGATTGAAAGAGTGCTGCTAACATTGGTTTCCATGTGGGATTCAATGCAGATTACTTAAAGTTCTTTCACATAACACATTCAACTAGGGAAACAAGAAGAACATAACATGCCTACTTTGGTGCTAGATTAAGACATAAAGATTTTCTGCTTGAAAGTAATGACTGTGTAGCACATGGGACATTTGTCAACTGCTTCAGCACATTGTTTACAAGTGACCAGATGTCCACAAGGAATAAAAACTACAGCAATATTTTTATCCATGCAGATTTTGCAAAGCTTCTCCTCTTGCAGGCGCCTTAGCTGCTCTTCAGTACTAATATCTGCATGAGAAAAATTTCTAGATTTAGACATTTAGTTGTTTGACTTCACTGAAACATTTATTGAATCCCTACTGTGTGCAGACACTGACTGGGAGGTATGAGGATGATTCATGGGAGGTATGTGTTCTTGAATCCTCCCTTGCAGGTGGGAGAGGCTAGAGAGGTAAGGACTAAGTACAAAGTGATAAGGGCTATAATAAAGTTCTATACAAAGTGCTCTGGGACAAGATGAACAAGTTCTTCTGTCCTGACTAGTTGGGGAAGGCAACATGGGAGGGAGAAAAACAGTAGAGGAGTGACATTTAAGCTCAGGCAATAACTCACCAGGCAGAAAAGCAAGGGTGAGTCAAAAGTAATATATGAGGGCTGGAGAGATGGCTCAGCGGTTAAGGCACTTGCCTCCAGTGCCTAAGGCCCCGGGTTCAATTCCCTAGGACCCACATAAGCCAGACCCACAAGGTGGTGGCCCTGGTTCTCTCTCTCTCTGCTTGAAAAATGAATAAATAAAATATTTTTAAAAAGTAATATATGAAAAGGACAAGGTGGCACACGCCTTTAATCCCAGCACTCAGGAGGAAGAGTTAGGAGGATTGCCATGAGTTCAAGGCTACTCTGAGACTACATAGTGAGTAGTGGATTCCAGGTCAGCTTGAGGGAGACTCTACCTTGAAAAACAAACAAAAACAAGAACATAAAAAGGGACAAGGATAATTCTCCAGAGGGATCCTTTGAAGAATATTTCTCTGCACTGGGACAAGTAGGATTTGGTATTTCGATGTGAGGGCTGAATTAAAA
>PVHP010055102.1:0-10246 GCA_004024765.1 Zapus hudsonius | reverse complement strand
GTCTCTTGTCTTAGAAGGTAAAGGTGCTGTGCCCCTTTCTCACAAAGGCTCTGGACATTTGTCACCAACAAGGTAAACCCTGCATAGTTCTGAAAGTTACTGGGGGATCTTCTGAAGTAGGGGTGCAATAGCTGTTCCTTGTCTTCTGGAGCTACATTCATGGAGTCCAAGGTGGCTGCTGTCTTATGGAAAGTCACTTCCTGTGAGTGGTAGACCCAGCTGCCACCTGGAGTCAGTAGACAGCGCCAATCACAGAACTAAATCACCCATGTTAAACAAAGTGCTACTCTGTCTGTGTGTGGTCGTCCCTTTAAGGGTCTCAGTAAAGTGTGTGCCTTCCTTTACATATCTTGATCCAGAAGTCATCATTAGAACTGGACAGACACCAGCCAAGGCCTCAGAGCAAGCAGCTGGGACTGTTCTGGGTACATTATGGGAATAGGATTGGCACAGTCTTCACAAGGGCAGTGAGGAATTGGAGATTTGCTGTATTTTCTGAATAAAACAAAATTAGATGTTTAGTGGCCCCAAGGAAAGAGCACTATGCCCTAGCTTTGTGTTGTGTGTGTATGTGTGTGTTCAGATCATGGACTTGATTTAATGAGGCTGGGGTAGATTTCATTCTTTTTCCTTTTTCTACTTTTAAATTGTTGATATTTTCATATACAATTAATATCATGAATTTTCATTGCTTCTACTGGGAATTTAATCATCCACACCAGCCCCTTATGCTGTGAGCACTGAAATCTGGAGTACAGAAGATCTAAAGAAATTAACTCATCATATGTTAATTATACTAGTGATGAAATTTAGAAAATTCTCATCTTCCCCCCTTTTTCTTCTCCTTCATATCATCCACATAGTACAGCAGTTCAAATCACAGGAAAAACGATATTTAATATACAAATATTCAATGTCTCACTCTCTTTACTGGCCTGCCTCTTTCTCCTACAGCCCACTGCTGTCTGCCACCATCTCCCTTATCCCCAGGGACCCTAGATTAAGAAGCTTTTTGCTATATTTGCAAAACTGTGAATGTGGTCCTGGGCCAGCAGATCTGACACTTGTTGTTTGTCCCCTGAGCTTTCAAAGGACGTTTGCATATTTCCCGAGAAGGAGAGTCAGAGGAAGTCACTAATGTCAGCCACCACGGCCACAATTCTGGGATAAGTCGAGTGGAAGGACATGCCTCATTGTGTCTCAGCTTCGGATTTATTCTGATGCTAGGGAATGGGGGTGGACGGGGAAAGTGTAGGGCAAAAAAAAAAACCAAAAGACAGATGAACGGTTAATGGAGGCTGAAGCGGCAGATTGAGAGAGCAGCGCACAGGCTGTACAGACAGGCCGATGGATTGATGGATTGGAGCAGAGATGTAAATGGGATAGTTTATCTAAGCTGTTTAGAGTCTCTCCTTCTTATCTATCCATCTATTTATCTATCTGCCTTAAGTAGGGGCTGATGGGCAAACAGACAGATAACATGATTAGGATGGATAGACCACAGACTGGGAGCCTCCTGCCACCCCAGACTCTAAAGGGCCTTGGGATGTGGACACATTACACACTACAGGTGCTTCTCTAGCAGATTTCCTGCCCCTCCTGTGCTCCCAATAAAAGCCAGGCCAGCATCAGGACCAAGGAGGTTACTCCTGCATGAGAGCCTGTTCACCTGCCTCCCTGCTCCAGACCCCACCTCGAACAATCTGCAGCTCTTCCAGTCTCCCACCGCACAAGTGGACAGCTGCCAATCTGAGAAGGAAGCTGAGAGAGCAGGGCCTGGTGCTAACATATATTTTTATCCCAAAGACTTGTTTTAAATTCCAGTCAGGCTTACAGTGTTACAACAACAGAGGAAGGGAAGAGGAAGAGAGAGAGAGAGAGAGAGAGAGAGAGAGAGAGAGAGAGAGAGAGAGAGAGAGAGAGAGAGAGAGAGAGAGAGAGAGTTACCCAAGCTCTGGCTGCTCCTGAAAGCTGTCAGCTGTCAGATCTGTTTAACTGACAACCTGGTCTCCAGAGCCAGGAAGCCATCAGGGGTGGGGAGGGAGAGGAGAGGGCTGGCCTGGGTTGGGATACTATGGCTCACTGTGCATGGCGAGCTGCCCTTTGCAGGCCAGTCAGGGGCAAGGCCCTGGATTAATTCAGTGTGCCCGGGTTCACAGGGTGCATAGTGGGGTATGTCCTCTGTGCCGTGAGTCATTTATCCTGGCTAAAAGGGGCCACAAGGCTGCTGTGTTGTAGATATTTTATTTACTTATTTGAAAGAAGAGAGAGATAGAATAGAGGCAGCCAGAGAGAATAGGCACAGCAAGGTCTAAAGCCACTGCAAACAAACTCCAGATGCATGTGCCCCTTTGTGCATCTGGCTTTATATAGGTACTGGGGAATTGAACCCAGGCCTTCAGGTATTGGAAACAAATACCTTTAACCACTGAGCTATCTTTCCTGTCCCTCATAAAGGACTTAAAAATATTTTATTTATTTGCAAGCAGAGAGAGAGAGAGAGAGAGAGAGAGAGAGAGAGAGAGAGAGGAGTATGGATACACCAGTTCCTCCAGCCACTGCAAACAAACTCCAGATGCATGTGCCCCTTTGTGCATCTGGCTTTAAATGGGTACTGGAGAATCAAACCTGGTTCATCAGGCTTTGCAGAAAAACACCTTAACCACTGAACCATCTCCCCAGCCCTTAGTTTTTCTTAATAGAACCTCCATACTGATTGCCATAGTGCCTGCATGAGTTTGCATGCTATCAGCTGTTTATATGCTCCTCTCCCCACTGCCAGCTATCAGACTAGTAGTTGTTGCTTGTTTTCTGTTTCTTATTATTGACAATTGTCAAACATGTTCATAATGCATTTGAAAAAATATTTTTATTTATTTATTTATTTATTTGCAATCAGAGAGAAACAGACAGACAGACAGACCGACAGACAGACAAAGAGAATGGGTGCACCAGGGCCACCAACCACTGCAAACAAACTCCAGTTGTATGCACTGCTTTGTGCATCTGGCTTTACCTGGGTATTGGGGAATCAAGCCCAGGTTGTTGGGTTATAATGTATTTTATCATAGTTCTCTCCTGTTATATTTTGTTGTCTTCCCACTGTCACCCAAACATTATGAAATCCCTACTTTTTCTGATTAGTCCCTCTTCTAATGTGATGTCCTTTTACAGTTTTGACTCTGCTCTGTCATCCATGTAAAAATGTTGATGGATCCAATATTATGCTGGTCTGGTGTAGGCAGCAACATCTACGAGGGGTTATGAATGAAATGGTTACTTCATGTCCAGAAGATAGTGTTCCCAAGCACTCCTCCCCATCCTCTGGCCCTCAAGTTATTTCTGCCCCCTTTTGGTGTTGTTCTCTGAGCCTTGCAAGGTGTATCAGAGACGTCTCATTTAGCACTGAATGATTAACTGCCCTTCCTCTCAGGACTTGACTGGTTTTGAGTCCCTAAGGAGATATCATCTTGATTCCAGAGATCAAACAAAGTTGGCAAATCTGGCTTGCCCTGGAAACACCTGTCTCCCTCTCCTGAGCGCTCGGATTATAGATGGTCATCACACCCACACACCATTGACCTGGGTGCTGAGGATCCAAACTGCAGTCCTCAAACTTGGGTAGCAAACATTTTATCCAGTGAGTCATTTCAGCCCTTGTGGTTTTGAAGAGTGGGTCTGTGTCATTGTTGAGTCCTCAGCACACTGAAAAGGCCAGCCAAACAAGCGGCTGATGGCTCAGAAAGCCCTGGCCTTGTGTCCCCATCAGCTTCTGGGGACAATGGATGCTGGAGATTCACTGAAGAATACAGCCTCATCCTTACCACTGAAAAATGCAGTGTAGCCATGGACTTCAGGTGCTGCATTATGTGAGGAAGCAGACCCTCCAGAGATGGACAATGCATTGGAAGAGACACAACTCTGAGGTTGCTGTGTTATGTCCTTGGACTTTGCACCATCATGACTGACCCGCTTCACCTTCAAGCCTGTTGGGTCAGGATGGAGTAAGGGAAAAAATTAGGGAAGGCCTTCAGAAGAAGCTATGAAGTCTACAAAGATGACCAGGAAGAAGCTGTTGAGTTGTTCTTAGGGAGAAAAGCCTTTCAGGCAGAGAGGGAACACTTCAAAAAGCAGAGGAGTTTGAAGCATTGTGCTGTGGTTGATACTCACGCTTAGGGCTGCAGAAGCGACACATTGAAAGTAGAGAGTTGGAGATGTGAGAAAGACAAGAGAGATGGAAGAGTTTGTCAGCCAAGTGAAAGGCCTTGGAATGTGTTCCATTATTATGGGAAGCTGGAAGTGACACGCACAGCCTGTGCTTTAAACAGAACATTCTAGTCAATTCCAGACACTGTGAGATTTAATTCATAGACATCGTGAGTCTAAAATGCAAGCTCTATATGTAATATTACAATGTGTAGTAGCCACATTAAAAAAGTTGAAAAAAGAAAAGAATAGGAGCTGGAGAGATGGCTCAGCAGTTAAGGCACTTACTGCCAAAGCCTAACTACCTGAGTTTGACTCCCCAGTACCCACATAATGCCAGATGAACAAAGTGGTGCATTCATCTGGAATTTGTTTGTAGTGGCTAGAGGTCCCTGAGTGCCTATTATCTCTCTGTCTCTCTTCTCTCTATTTCTCTCTGCTTGCAAATAAATGAAATAAGAAAGATGTCTTCCTGGTATTTAAAAAATGAAAAAAATAATTTTAATAATGTATTTTTATTTAATATAACATATCCAAAATACAATCATTAAAAACATTTTAAAATATATTCAACATGACACGTTACTACTGAGACATTTTACCTTCTTTCTTATTGTCCCAATGGTCTTTAAAATAAAATTCATTGTGTTATTTATACTTAAAGCACATTTTTTCAATCTAGCCACATTTCAAGTGCTCAAAGACCACAGTGTTGAACACTCTTGAGGGAATCCAGAGACTAAAAACAGAAGCTTTTTTGTTTTTTTTTAACCTGTGTGTGTGTGCATATGTACATATGTGATCCTATGTGTGTGGGTACACGAGTGTGCATGTGGACAAAGAGGCCAGAGGTCAATATCAGATGTCTTAATTGTTTTTTCATGTTATTTGCTAGAGACAGGAATTATCTCAGAACTTAGGACTTGCTAGTTTGCCAGCAACTCAGAGATCCTTCTGTCCCAGCATTTCCAATGCAGGTATCGCAGGCACACACTACCACACCCAGCTTAAGACCATTCTTTATAGGGGTTCAGGTAAGATGATAAACTTCTAATTCAGGGTGTTGGGAATGGGAATGGAGAGAATGGGATAGATTATCAACTAGCCAAGCATCTAGTCTCATTGTTTCTGAAATTAGCATGTAATATTTGGCTACCTGAGAGGCATAAAGTTTCTCTGAGATCATGTGCAAAAAGCAGGTCACCCAGGCTAGCAGGAGATATGTGCTGGGTAGCATCTCTCCACTAGTCAGCTGTTTGCTCTCTTCTCGAATAAGAGTTAACATCCACCAGGATGTAGTGATGTCAAAAGCACTGAGATGCCACCATATAAGGTGCAGACTGTGGGCACTAAAATAAGTCTCTGCACAGCAGCGCCATTGCACCTGCCCAGGTGTCTCTCTTGATATCGTGCAGGTGAAAGGGAAAGAGTACCTGCCTCTCACAAGGAGGCTGGCAGAGCTCGTGAAGCCAGTCCAGAGAGGCAGGAAAGCAGAATTGCTGACATTACGGGCAGCAGCCACTCTGCCTATCAGCAGCCAGCAGTTGGCAGGAGCTCCAGATGATTGAGAACAGAACAGTTTAATTGCAGGAGCGTGAACATCACGGAGTGCCAGGCTGGCATGGTTAAGTGCAAGAATGTCTCCCCAGAGCCCATGTTCCTTGCTGTAGGTTGACACACCCCTATTCTCTCAGGGAGTGCTCCCAGTCAAACTTTAGTGTATGGATCAACATTTTCTGTATTTTCTGGAAGGAGAAAATGCACTTCCAAGCAGATGTAGATCGAGGCTCTGTAGATATCCTTGTTCAGAAGAGAAGCTGGGGCGAGGGGCAAGGAGAGGTAAGTCATTCTGTGCTCGGCACAAACCCTGTGCACTTGGTAGCACAGAGGCTCTGGATTTTAGCTGAACTACAGTCCTCTGATGATGACGCTATCCACCTTTATCTTCTCTTTTTACCAAGGTGACCTTCAGAGGAATATTCGCTTATTTTTGAAATGTTATTTCTAGATTGCTAAAGTCTGTGTAGTGCTGAGAATCTAAAAACGTTACCAAGTAATTAGTGCCTAGAGCTGGTGAGAGCACTGAGTCCTTTGGGTTTCCTTCCTCTGACTCACCCTCATTTGCTGTCTCTGTATTAGTCAGTGTAAGGCAAATGCTGCAACAAAGAACCCCAGCATTCCACAGGGTGGAACTTAACAAGTGGTCTTTGCATCACAGCATGGATGAGAAGGAGTGGGCACCCTGGACAACTCCCTACCAGGCAGAGACCCAAGGACCCTCCCATCTTGCATATCCCAGCTCTAACAGTCACTGGCCTTCATTTCTTAGGAGAGAGAGGAGGTTAACTGCGTGAGTAAGCATCCATGTGTGAGGCCTGGGACCAGCCCCGGGTGCTAAGAACTGGAAAACCACCTTTCCTCAATTTGTCTAGAGCCCAGACATATGCTTGCACCTGACTTCAAAGGAAACTGACAAATACAAAGTGAAACAGAAATCAAACATCTAATCAGTTTTTGCCATAGTCATTCTCTGATTTTCTTTCTCTTTTATGAGACTGAGACAGACTTTTTGTTCTTTGACTTGACCCTGGAGGTTGAAGGGTCATGAGACTGCAGGATGGGGGCAATATTAATTAGATGGCAATGCCCTAGAGTTCCGAGGGGATTATTCATTAGGACAATGTCATGGTCAAATTATCATAATGCCAAGATTATTTTTCTTCTCTTTTTTAATACCCATTTTATCTGTCTGCTAAGACAAGAAGGTAGAGCAACCAGAGAGCCAATAGTGCAGACTACATGACCAGTCTTCCTGTCGCCAACTAAGCAAAGGCTGTGCCCATGGCTCCCACTTGCCACCTCAGTTTAATATGACATTTACAGTGGTGCTACTTTTGCTTTACAAACTAACCTCAAGTATCCAAATAAGCAATACTATCTATGACCCTGTGGGAACTCCATGTGTCTACCTTCCTTACTTTCTTACACATCTTTGTATGTAACTTCCCATCTAAGAACTTGTTGGTGAAAAAGTGGTTTTAGGAGCTGAGGGAATGGCTCCATTGGTAGAGTGCTTGCCTTGCAAGTATGAGGACCTGAGTTTGGATCCCCAGCGCCCATGTAACTGCTGGGGAGGCATAGTGGTCTGTCTTGAATCCTGTGCTTGGGAAGCCGAGACAAGGAATCTTGTGGCAAGCTGGCTAGTTACCGTAGATGAATTGAAGAGTTCTGGGCTCAAGTAAGAGAACCATCTTAATAAATAAGGTGTAGACTGATTGAGAAAGATGTCTGGTGCCTATCTTTGGCCTCCATGCAAATGCATGTTCATAGACATGCATGCACGGGCACACGCGCGCATGCAAACACACACACACACACACACAGCTATGTTTTGAAAAGGAATTTTCAAAATGAGCCAGTCATTGACTCTCTAGCAGTGCAAACCCCCATCACTATAATAGGTGAAGGAGACTATGTACTGTGGTGCAGCAGTGTAATTGTTAAAACGCTAGAAAATTTCAGTGCTGTCATGAGCAGTTTTGCCAGTGGTAGGCTGATGTGGGTTATCCACAGAAAGGGATATATGGTCTGATACAATGATACTTGTGCTTCAAAGGTATCAGAGAAGTGGTAATGATAAGAGCAATGGGATTGAGTGACTGTTATAAGAACCACTGATTTATGAAAGATACAAAATGATAAACTCAGATGATTAATTACCATTTCAAGGCAAAATATGACAGGCAGAGGGCCTACTTGGCAGTATTTAAGGAAGTCCTAATCTCTTACTGCTAAAATACCAAAAGCACAGTGAGCCAGGTTCAGGACTTAATCAGTAGAGTTTCAGATAGAATGAATTCTCAGCTCAGAAAGCATCCTCTGCCAAGTCCTGGGCCCTCGTAGAGAAGAAGTAGGTCACTGAGACTTGGAATGGGACATCTAATAATCAATAAGGAAACCTACATCCACAATGCCTTCTTGTTACACTGGATTTGTCTAGGGATAGAAAATAAATGCTATCTTGGCATTGAGGGTCTGGCTCCCATGAATCCACTGTACTCATTCTGCCTGGTTCTTATAGACTGGAATAAAGGTAGCTAAGAATCTTGTTGGCCTGGGTCTTCACAAGGTCCCTGCACACCCTGCTTTGCCTTGTTAGAAGATGTTGCTATTCCTGTTACTTCAAGATGTGCCAAGGTTTCAAATAAGGCAATGCCTGTCTGCTTCAGGATCGTTCCTCATTTCCCCTCCTTGTGGATAGTCCAATAAGGAAGATCAAATCCCAACAGGACCAGAGATAGACTGAGCCTGCTGTGGTCACAGCAATTTTATACAAAAGAATCTATAAAGTGTGACTACTGTGTACTGGTATAGCTAGTAGCATATGCATGGGCAATATTCTAAATGATCAGGAGGGCAGAACACACTACTGAATAACCAATAACTTACTGGCATGGGACCAGTCTTCTTGTTATATGATTAGACACCATTACAAGAATGAAGAGAATACTATTAGTGGCCAGAAGGGTCCTGAGAATCTGCAAGTAGCAAAGCCTTTGAGCATGGGAAGAAACGCTGGTACTAACATGGACAATGATAATGGTATAGAATATGCCATATAGGACTGGAAACCACCCCCACCCCAGATAAACATGTTCTGTGACAGGGCCTGAGAGATATTCCAAGTATCAGAGCAATTAAGGATATACTCTAAAGTGTGATGGGAATTAATTTTTTAGGCCTGGGCTGATAGTAGGAGAGGCCAATATAGAACTGGGTTTCCTACTTGCAATGAGCCTGATTAGTTTAACCTTGTAATACAGATATATATATATACATACATACAAAGGTATAGGTGTTGTCACTCAACACCGTGAATTTAAGGAATTGTGATTGCTCTAATGAAGCCTAATACCAACAGATATCAAAATGTATGGCAAAACTCAAATGGCATTTAGATTGGGCTGGATTAATGGCCTTTATCCTTCAAAGAATTACAGAAGTGTCCTTGGAACTTGTTGCTTCCAGAAGAAAGTTAGAAGAGAAATCAAAGTGGATACTCAAGCAAGGGTATAAGAGCAGACTGAAACAAGTCTCTGGAATTAAAATGCATACCCCTTTGTCAGGCTTCCAGACATGATTCAGTTCTTGGACCCAGAACACTGGAGGCAGAAAGAGACACTGGCTGGTTTCAAATGGAAAGGACTATTGCAACTCCATAGCAATTGTATTCCTCCAGTTGTCCCCACAAAAATCTGTAGCCCTTTGTTAAAGTGATGAGATTTGGGAAAGGCAAAACCAAGACTTTTTAAGGGTCTTTGCACAATACACCAGAATTAACATTAATAATCAATAAGGAAACCTACATCCATAATGCCTTTTTGTTACACTGGATTTGTGTAGGGATAGAAAATAAATGCTATCTTGGCATTCAGGGTCTGGGTCCCATGAATCCACTGTATTCATCTTGCCTGGTTCTTGTTTACTGGTATAATTGAATAGATATTGGCAATAGGTGAAAACATTCCCATTTGCTCTTCACTCAGTGGGCTAAGATAAAAACAATGAAAACCAAGTAGAAGCAGAAGCCTCTAAGTCTCTGTCCCTTACTCAAACCAAGATAGTAACTAGAGTAACTGGAAAAATGGTAGGGATTAGTGCTAATTTCCAAGATGTAAAGACTTCAGGAGTGACTGTCTGTATAGACCCCATTCCAAGTGCCTTCCCCCAAAATAGAATGAATCACAACTGAAAGAATTACTACTTCAAACCTAAACAAGTAGTGGCCACAATTTTAGTTTCTGTGCCAGATGAGATTTCACTAAAATTGGTTAATTATAGAAACACACGAAGTGGCCAGTGATCTGGTGAGTGATTTCTTTTCCATGTGTATCAGAATGAAGGCTCAGAAGCAGTTCAAGTTCACATTCACATGAGCTGCACAAGAGAATACAAACATGGTCTTGGCTCAGGTTATGTAAATACCTTTCCTCTGTCACAATACTGCTAGAAGGGAGATGCAACATTACATTGGACCCCT
>PVHP010055101.1:0-10249 GCA_004024765.1 Zapus hudsonius | reverse complement strand
CCCTCCCCATCCCTGATCAGTTGTATATCCTCCTCCGTGGGCTGTCTGTATTAGTCCTTGTGGCAAGGGATCCTGTATATCTTAGTACTCATCCCGGTCTTCCTGGCCCAAGTGTGTTGTTACTGATGGGTGCCATGCCTCCGGACAGTCTCCCCCACCACGGCTCTCACAATCTTTCCGCCCCCTCTTCTGCTCAGTTGAATGAATAATTCATGTCTTCATACCACCGTTTCCCTCTTCCTTGCTCCCATTCCACTGAGGGCCCTCTTCAGTGTGATTGCTGGAATGCTCCATGGGATGAACTTTTCTCCGTTGTTTCTGGTAGATGTAACTAACTACCTTTTATTTTTTTATATAAATTATATCTTTATTATCCATATTTACATACACAGGATGAGCAAATAATGTGTTGTTGTCCCGAGTTCCCAGATCTCTCTCTTCCCTGTCCCCAATCAGCTGGGTATCCTCCTCCATGGACAGTCTGGATCAGTCCATGGGGTAGAGGGTTATGGATAGCCTAGGAGTCAACTGTTTCCACCCCAAAATGTATGTTGTTATTGAGTGGGGCCATGCCTCTGGATATTCTCCTCCACCACATGTCTGACAATCTTTCCGCCCCCTCTTCTGCTCAGTTCCCTGAGTCATGGTGGGTGAGTATTAAGGCTGCTTTATTGTTGAGATCTAAGGGGCCTCTGTACTTCTGCTTTAGGTTGTGTTGAAAATCACTATTGTCTGTCACACTGGCTTATCCTGTGTTGATTGGCTCTGGTTATAGGCCTCTTGTTTATCCCATCACTCTCTTTAGGGTTTCATGTGGATCCTCCATGGTAGGTCTGGGGTGGCTCATCTCTTGCCAGGATGTGAGCTATTGGCCTGCAGCTTGTTGGTAGGGTTGGAGGAGCCACAGCTCTCTAGCTGCCTTCTGAAAAATACAATCATTATCTGCATCAGAGAGTGAGATCAGAATAGGTTATCTGAGATACACATTTCTGAATTGGCTAGAGTCTATTGTTATTAACCTCTCTGTAAATCACTTGTAAAGTGAATTTTCTTTGGGGACCCAAGATTTTGGTTTCCCATGTATTTCTCCCTGAGTCCCAAGTTCAAGTTAAGAGTTCCCCACCACTGAGTGGATTCCTTGGCCAAATAAAAAGCTGTTGATTACCTCCCCTAGGCGTTGGTGCCTCCATTGACAAGTTATCATTTCTTGGTTTTCTGTTCTCTCCCAGCACAAATTTTGTTCATCCTACTCGTGGCAGCAGACTGTGTTTCATATCAGTGGTCTCTGTTTACTCCAGCTGTCATTGACTAGCTTCCCCTGGAAGCTTATGCAGTGCCTTCCAGAATTGCACAGACTACCATCAGAATGGTTACCATTCTAGATCTCACAGGGTCTTTGGTGCTGCTGATCGATGAGTTTCTGTGGTTTATTCAGCAACAGGATCTTACCTCAGGCCTGGGGTGTGTATTTGAGCATTTTCACAGATTCCTGTCTTGTTTTTGGGACCTCATGTGTCACTTTGATCAATAGCTCAGTGAGGGAAGGAGCCGTGACTAGGGCCAGGAGTTGCAGACCTGATCAATTTTTCATGGGCTTAGACTTAAAAATGGAAATCTTAGATTTAAAAAAAAAATATTTGGATATCCAACTGATCAGGGATGGGGAGGGGGGAATTGGGGAATTCGAGATAACAACGCATTGCTTGCCCAGTAAATAATGTAACTCATTATGGACAATAAATACATATTAAAAAATATTTTGTCCTTTTTTTTACAAAGTTATCCTATCTTAGCATATGTAGTTACATAATGTACCTAAGGCTACTAATTAAATTTTGTCTATAAAATTATGGGAAATTTTGTGTATTTTAATATTAACTTCAACATTTTTAAAATGACTGGAATGTTTTGTTCATCAATTACTACCAATACAATTAGGTACAAGTGTACATACAACTAAAAAGGAAAATTTCATCTAACTGGTATCTTTGCGAAGGTCTGCTACAGTTAGTATGAGAAATATCCCACAAATATGCATGCATATGAACAGTTGACTATCACCTGATTGCATTATTTGGGTAGGCTACAGAAACTTTAGGACTTATAATCTTGGTGGAGGATATGGTTCAGTGTGGAAACTACTTGAAGTACATAGCTGGGTCCCCAAATATAGGTACATTTTCTCATTTCTCTCATCAGAAGCAAATTATGGAAGGATGTCATAGTCTGCTATACACGCTTGGGATGGGCCTTCAAACCAGGGATAATTATGGGATGAAGTGGTTTGTTGAAGTTACAGATCCAGGGAAAGTTCTATAATGGTAAAAGATGCTGGACCCCTTTCACAGATCCAAGGAGAGAGAGAGAGACAGAGAGAGAGAGAAAGAGAGAGACAGAGATAGACAGATACAGAGAGAGACAGAGAGAGACAGAGAGAGAGAGAGACAGAGAGAGACAGAGAGAGAGAGAGAGAGAGACCATAACCAACAGCACACACACACACACACACACACACACACACACACACACACACACCAGGGAAAAGAGGCACATTTCCTTCCCTTTTACGTAGCCAAACCTTAGGGTGGGTCTTCCAACCCTTTCCTGAACTGCCCACACAGGAAGGGATGTTCATTTCTAGTAACATGATTCTTGACTCCCCAGAGCTTTCTTTACCTCTTCAATTCAGAGGAAATATGCTACACAACCTTCCACAAGATTACTGTGGATTGTTAACAGGTCAGGTTGACAACAAAACTTAACCATCACAAAGGATAAGGGATTAATTCAATTTACAGTTACAGGAGTTAGAGTCTATCACTGCAAGATAAAGAAAGGGCAGACATGGTGATACATTTTTCACATTCAGGAAGCAGAAAGAACAGAAAGTGAGGCCCACACCCAGGCACCCATGTCCTCCTGTAAGTCTCCACCTCCTAAGACTTCAATGATCTTCCCAAACAGCACTACCTGCTGGAGACTAAGTGCCATCCTCCTTCTACTTCCTAAGACCATGAGACTTTCCCCCTATGCTTCTATCAGTATGCCTTCGCCGATGTGGGTAACTGTATCCTTCCTTAAAATGTAAAGAGAAATTAAAAAAAAAAAAAAAAAAACTTCCTCCATTAAGCTGATGCTTTTCAGGCATTTGCTCACTGCAGTGAGAAAAAAAATGAGTAATAAATGTACGTCTCTGAAGAAACTCAGAACAAGATATTGTGGATGTGATAATGAAGAACAAACAAATAGCTTACAAATCTACACATCAATGTAATTTCACTGTGCAATAAATACATTCAAAAGTGCCTTTTGGTAAAACAGGAAGAAATTCATTTTTAAATTAATATCATTTTATGAATAATTATATACATTGCATGAGCAAATATTGTGAAGTTGCCCCCATTTCCCTCCTCTTGGTCCACTACCCACTGGGGACCCTCCTCAGTCCATAGGCTAGGGGGTTATGAACTGCTTTAGTGGTAGCCAGTATTTTTTTTTCTTCCCCCTTTGTGTGTGGTTGCTGAGGGGTCAATGTCTCTGGATATTCTCCCCTACCGTGTCTCTTACATTCTTTCCACCCTCTCTTCTGATCAGTTTTCTGTGTCATGGTGGGTGAGTTGTAAGTCTCCTTTATTGTTGCCATCTTAAGTGACTCTGGACTTCTGCTTTGGGTTGCATTGAGTATTGTTGGTGCCTGTCTCTATTGACCTTTCATGGGTTATCTGACTTGCTGTGGTGATTGTTCTCCTGTTTATCTCATCACTTTATCATAGATTTCATTTGGACCCTGTGTGATAGGCCAGGGGTGGTTCATCTCCTGCCAGGATGTCAGCCATCATCCTATGTCTTGTTGGTGGTATTGAGTTTTCCCTGGCTTTCTCACTGTCTTTTGTAAAAATACAAACAGAATCTCCATCAAAGAGTGAGATCAGTATAGGTTAAATGAGACACACATTGCTCTTATGGCAAGATTCTAATTGGTATAGCCTCTCTGTCAGTCTCTGGTAGTGGGAATTTTATTTATGATCAATATGTTAACAAACTTTTTTAAATTATAAGGTTTTACTACAAATATACTTCCCTGTCTTCTTGCTCCCTAAGATGTGAAAACTGATAGTGGGACACTTCCTGGCATTATAATTCATTCTAATTACTGACAATAATAATCAAGAACGTGCCTCTTGGAACCCAGAGCCATTTTTCTCCCTCGTGCTGGGCTACTGATATTAGATGAAATCACTTGAATGTGTCCCTTGGGCCACAGATAGCAAGAGTGGGTATGAGCAGAGATATAAAAGATATATGTGATGTGCTGAGTAGCCATCCAGTAATTATGTGCTTCATCAAACATAATTTCAGCCATTCACTCATATCTTCTTGGGATTCTAAAATGTGATAATATTGCAGGAAGAGAGAAATTTGTCTCACTTCCTCCTAAAGGCTGCAAGTCTCTTCAGGTGCTGAAGTATGTCACCACTCTGAAGAAGAGTGAACCATGCCTGTAGGAAGGAAGGGCCATGGTCCCAATTGAGTGGGTAATCTTTTTTGTCTGAAAACTTTAGGCCTGCTGGTGAATTGGGTGAGAAATGGAAAAAGTAGAACAGATTCTTGCAACTTGCGAAAAATTTTCCCAAGAATTTCATTCCGATTTACAGGAAAAATACCACAAGCGAACCAAAACAAAAGCAGGAGATTTTAATAAAAGAAATCATTCCAGTTGAGCTAAAAGAAAGACTGAAATAGCTTTGGAGTTTGGATTAGATTGCCTGGAAAGGAAACAAAATAACCTCATAGACTTATATAGTGGCTTGGTAAGACACAAAATATAGGGCATGAAGTGATTAAATATTAATACCCTTCACTGATGCTTCCAGGAGAATATTTAATTATAAAAGAAGTTTTATTGTACAGCACAGTTGGTGACATGCTCAGTGAGACCAAAAAATATTTGACAGGCATTAGATGTAGATCATGTCTGCATGGTCCTGAGTGGACCTTCACTGAGAAGGGAAACTATGAAAATTTTAAATACATTATTTTGAGAAATGTAATAGTAATATTTAAAATGGTGCATTTATTTCAGTTATATAATGTCAACAGTGATACTTGAAGAAATTCCAGCTCTACCTTTGAAAGTCTGAGAAGGACAAAGGCAGAAGATGCTACAATTGGAGCAGGTTTGCTTTGTTTCTCATTTGCTTTTTATTGTTTTGTTCTACTAACAACTCTCCAGGGCAGCAGAAGTGTAAGAAGTGTAAATCAAAATCCTGTGAGCATCCAAGAGCTTCTCTCTCTCTCTCTCTCTCTCTCTCTCTCTCTCTCTCTCTCTCTCTCTCTCTCTCTCTCTCTCTCTCTTTGGCATTGTGCTAGTCAGAATCACTGGCAACATGATATCATTGAATGTCAGTGTCTTGGACCAAAAGTGCTTGGCTTCTTGTCCTTTTAATTCCTTACTTGAGTTCATGATTGCAGCTGGGTAAGATCAGATCTCCATTTCATGTAGTCCCTCCCTTCTCATTCTTTCCTCAGTTGTCCATTCTAGACGTTCTCACTTCTGACATTGGGCAGGAATATACAGAAGCCTACAGCAGGTAGACTGAAGCATCTCTAAATCAACTCTGAACCTAGGGGGCATTTTACAATGAAACCACCACAATTATATACTATCGTGCTATAAAAACCAGAGCTAGGCGTCTTCTCTGATTTTTGTCTTCTGTCTAATGTCCTTCTGCTTCTTGTTCTTCCATCTCCCCATGTTTCCCTGAATACTTTCCCACTCATTTATTCTATGAGAGCGACCTTTCACCATCTAAAAATAAGTGTGCACTAGAGGTATTTGTTTCCCTGAGCCTGGCTTCTTTTGCTTACCATAAAGAGTAACTAAGATTTTGATATCCCTATATGTCCAAAGCATCATACTCAAATATTTTGGTACCTGTTGCGGTCAGCTTTCTAGTTGCTGCACAGAAAGAACCCAAACAAAAGCGGCTAATGGAGGTATGGGTTTATTTGACTTATGGACTCAAGGGGAGACTCCATCCTGGCAGGGAAAACAATGGCATGAGCAGAGGATGGACATCACCTCTGCCACAGCACTGCAAACAGCGGCAGGAAGGTGTGCCAAATGCTGGCAAGAGAAAGCTGGCTTATAACCCCATAAGCCCACCCCTGATAACACAGCTTCATCGAGGTAGTAAAACCCAAACTGCCACCATCTGAGGATCTATCTATCAGAACACATTCATTTGTTTTTGTTTGTGGGGGACACCTGGATCAAACCATGACAGTACCATGTATGTATGAATAATTCTTTTAGTTACTTTTCCTTTGCTGTTTTGTATTCCCATTAAATTCTTAAGCATCCCTAGGTTCAGAGTTGATTAATGTTTCACATCAGTCTAGAGAATTACAGTACAATAAAAACAAACATTAGTAAATATCAAAATAAGAGGATAGCCAGCCTCATGCTGGTCAAATATCATTCTCTCATGGGATACTTTGTGAAAAGTTAAACTTTCAAGAGAAATTCTAAGAAATATAAAAAAATACATCAACAAAACATTATGGAAAAAGCATGTCTACAGGGGATAAAAGGGGAAAAAAGAACAATGAAGCTCTCAAAAATGCCTCTCCTTAATATATTCCTTCATAAAGAGCTAATATTTATGGATTTGTTTGTGTTGTGTGTGTGTGTGTGTGAGTGTATGTGTGTGTGTGTGTGTTTGGTGTTATTCTTATGGGTGTGAGGATGTGTGCATCTTGTGCACACATATATGCATGCATTAGGAGCACATCAGATATTCTCCTCTACTACCCCTTCACTTTATTTCCTAGAGACAGAGTCTCTCATTGAACTTGAGCTGCCAGTTTTTGGTTAGACTTACTGACCAGTGACCCCCAGTGATCCTCCATCCTTTGCTTCCACAGCGCTGGGCTTACAAGCCTGCATTGGCACATCTCACTTTCTACATGAATTATGGTGTTCAAAGCCTAGTCCCCTGGCCAGGGCAGCTGGTCCTTCTACATACTTCGACATCACTTCAGCCCCCTGCTTATGGATAAGAGAGGCATCTCAGATGAATATTAAATAGAAATTAACTATGTACATATGTTTTATTTGTAAGATGTAAATTTCTCAAAAAAAAAAAACATTTCACAGATAGAAAGGAACACATACTTCTCCCTTAAATCTAAAGACATTACACCATGAGAAAAATCAATATTTTTGGAAGGTTAGGCACATGGGATGATGACCATTTGGAAAAAGATATTTGTTAATAACTGTTATTCTGTGAATTACTGGTAAAATACAGAGTGAATTACAGTTGTGTTTCACTAATTTGTCTATTTATCTCCTTGTGACTTCGAAAGGTGCATTGACTCTAATCAATAGGGACTAACATGATTTCATAGTAAATGAGGAAGGAATGACTGGTGTTTTGTTTAAATGAGGTTAATAATAAAGAAAATTAGATGTTTTGTTCTGCTTTTTCTTTTTTTGAAAGACTATATACTTCTGGGACAAAAAGTAAACATAAATTTTACTTTCAAGAAATATTTTGTGCCCTTGCCAAAATTTCTAGAGAATATGTCAAACTTTTCACATTTTATAAATTTCACAAAAATATTTCTGACAAGTTTGAAAAAGTTTTTCCTTTCTTTTCCTTGTAGCTATAACTAGACATATTTTCAAATTACCAGGTGTGCTATTCCCATATGTCAATGCAGTAGAGTTTGTGAAAATCATATAATGTAGTCTAATATATTCAAAATACTGTTTCTTGTACACATATAAATATGTATGTATGCATATATGATTATTTGAATAATGTATATCTATATGTGCAAAATGTAGTGATTTGAAACACCACTGAATGTTGAAATCTTGAATCTGTAAGCAGAAATCTAACTTTTCTTCCCTCAAGCTGCTTGAGGTCAGATGTTTTATATCAGCCACAAGAGGTTAATTTCAACAGACATCAAAGCAACAGTGGAGCATAATTTAATTATGCTACCGCGAGAAAATTAAACATTATTTAATATTTACTCTTTCATGGGGAAAACATATTAAAAGCACCCTCACATTAAATGAATGAGTACATATTGATATTGAACAATTATTTTATTCTTGCTTTACTATGTCATTAACATAGATCAGGTGCTTTGCACATATAAAGTGTGCTTTATATGTTAATATAAGCACATACTAATTTTGGGGGAGCAAGTTGAAGGCTTCCCCTTTATGACAAAATATTTCAATCTATATTTTCTAAATGAGGTAATGAATTATTATGTTACATAATCCACTTCAATGATCATAATATTGATTCATGTTAAAGATCTACCATTAATATGGCATTTTAGTAGTATTTTTAGAACTTTTCATTCAAGAAAGGCTACAACCGAAGTTCATATACCACAATGACCTGCCATATATCTTCAATGTTAATCTTTATGTATTCATAGTGTTATCTCTTCTGGTATTATTTAAAATGCAATCATTCCCTTTAATTTTTACAATAAGGTATTGGGGGTTCTTCCAATATTCATCGTGTTTCAATTCATATTGTTCATTCCAAATTTATATATCATGTATGCAATGCCTGTGTTTCTCAGAATATCAATTCCAGAGCACTATATATCCTTCTGTATACTGTCTATGTGACTCCATCTGATTTTCTGAGGAACATGCTATCAGATTTAGTCATTTACAGTTTCTTTATCTGCTGATGCATAGCTATGTACTCTAAATTACACATTTCAACTTGGAGAGAGGTTCTTTCAAATCAGGAAAATAAAACTTATGTAGCTCAAAAAGCAAACATGTCTTAGAAAGATCCTTTAAAAAACAAGATTCTTGGGCTCCCCTCTCACACCCCAGCTTGGATATGTAACCAATAACAAGTGCTGGGGAGAGAAGTCTGCAAGTTTTGCAATGAGCTAAGGAATGAAATTTTGAGAGTTTTCTCCACCCATACTGGAAAGATGTTTTCTGTGGTGTCTTCCATGATTCTGTAAGTCACCGCTCTGTCATATCCCTGCAAACTCACTGGTTTGCTAAGGTAGACATGCCTGGAATCAATTCTTTGCTATTGCTTTGGTATCCTAATGGGAAGAATAGATGATTGTTCACATCTCCCCAGAAAAGTCAATCAGCAATAATGTGAATAAGCGTTCTATAGCTTGGCATTTCTCATCCTCGCCCACCCTCAGGATTGAGTACTGATTAATCAGTTTTGCCTCACACAACCTTAAAGATGTCACAAAATAATTCTTTGTAGGTCAAGAATTTCAACACATTCACTCTCTGGCACTCATATCCTGTAAATCAAATTATGAATACACTGTATATCTCTATTTTAACAGCTTGCTATGATGTGAACTTACCGAACATTCATCTAGCTCTGGAGTCCTCTGGGCATAACCCAGATACTCTTTAGAGGTATCCAATTGATTTCTGACATACCAGGATGATCCAGAATTATTTCATAAATATTGTGTCCTGACCCAAATATTGTGTCCTGATCATACAATTTATTTTTAATTTTAGTAAATGAGAAGGTTGTTTAAAAATGCCAAAGGTCATTTTTAATAATTTCACAAAATGTCACTATACACCCCACAATTGTCAGTCTATATGTTATCAGTTGTTGATAAAGAGAAACTATGATTGGCCATCAAAAATTCATCAGAAGATAACTTTCTATATTTTATTTTAGACATGAATGATTTTGAGAATTTAAGTTTTCAAGAAATAATGTCATGTCACACACAAAAAAAATTAGAACAGGCCGACACTATCAAAAGCTGTAAAACTTCTCAAATATTAACTACAGCCAGGTATAATTTCATTATTTCATACATTGAAACCTATTATCAAACTGTAGAGAATGAATATTCCTTTTCATTATCACATTCCAGGTTGTGAACCACAAGGCAGGAGAAATTTTTATTTTCCTTTAGAAGCAATTGTACAATAAACAGAGATACAGAATCTAATTCAAAATGATTGAACAATCAGTGCTGGTCAGAAAAATCACATTTCATTCAACTGAGGAAAAAGAATTTAGAGTATTTAGTAAGCTTACTCAATATGTCTGTTTCTCTAGAAATGATTCATTTCTTAAATTTTATATTAATTGGCAATCATATAATTTAATGCAATTGAAAGTGGAGTTTTAAATATGTATATATTAAAATATCAAATAATTATGATCATCATAGCCTTTCTTCAAATATTCATCATTCA
>PVHP010055100.1:0-10277 GCA_004024765.1 Zapus hudsonius | reverse complement strand
CCAATACAGGACAGGATTCTGTCAAAGCTCTTGATTACCAACCCCAGGCCTGATGTGAGATCCTGTTGCTGAAGAACCACAGAAAGCCATCTATCAGCACCAAGAGACCCTACGAGGTCCAGAATGGTAACCAGCCCCCAGATGGTAGTTAGTGCAGTGCTGGAAGGCCCTGCATAAGCTGCCAGGGGAAAGTGGTCAACGCCAGCTGGAATAAACAGAGACCACTGACATGAAACGCAGTCAGCCACCATGAGTAGGCTGAACACACTGCCTACTGGGAGAGAACAGCGAACCATGAAAGGAGCACTTGTGCAATGAGGCGCCAAAGCCTGGGGGAGGCAATCAACAGCTGTTAATTTGGCCAAGAAATCCTCTCAGTGAAGGGGAGTCTCTGACTGGAACTGAGATTTCAGGGTAAATTACATAAGGAACCAAAATCTTAGGACCCCAAAGAGAAATTCAAATTATAAGTGATTTACAAAAAGCTACCAACAATAGAATCTAGCCAACTCAGGAAAGTGTATCTCAATTAACCTATACTGATCTAACTCTCTGATGGAGATTCTGTTTGTATTTTTAGAAGGCTCCAAGAGAGCTGTGGCTCTTCCAACCCTACCATTGAGCCACAGGCCAATAGCTGTCTTCCTGGCAAGAGATGCGCCACCCCAGACCTACCATGGAGGATTCACATGGAACCCGGCAGGCAGTGATGGGATAAGCAAGAGACCTATAACCACAGCCAATTGGTCAACCCAGGATGAACCAGCAAAACAGACACCAACGATTTTAAACACAACCTCAAGCAGAAGTACAGAGGCTCCTAAGGCCTCAACAACAAAGCAGCCTTAATACTCACCCACCATGACCCAGGGAACTGAGTGGAAGAGGGGGCGGAAAGATTGTAAAAGTCATGATGGGGGAGAATATCCAGAGACATTGCCTACCTCAGTAACAACATGCAAAGTGGGGTGGAATCGGGTTAACTCCTAGGCTATTCACAACCCCCATGGATTGACCCAGACTGCCCATGGATGAGGATATCCAACTGACCGGGGACAGGGAAGAGGGAAATAGGGGAACTGGAGACATCAACACATTATTCCCTTATTAAGTGTATCTAATTATCGATAATAAAAAAAGAAAGAAATTTGCATTGAACCATCCTTGGAATACTAAAATAATTTTCTTTGGGGAAGGATGGTGATTTTCTCTTAAAATCATAGAATTGGGTAGCCAACTTATTCTCCTTGTATTATTCCTGAATAATACAGTGTTGATTACTATCACCTTCCTCATTTCAAAATACATTTAATTGACAGGGGAGCACTCATGATACTGAAGGCTTTGAACTCTGTCTCCATTTAACAAAACAGTGTTTCCAGTGTTGTCTAGCCTTTGGGAAAGATGACTACTGGTTTCAAATAAGTTACAGGTGTCTGTGTCCTAAATATTATAACTTATCTAGAGATGTCCATTACAAATTGAACATAACCTAAGTGAAATCTTCAAAGGCTTGTTAGAATACTTTGTGGAAACCCAACTTTGCTCTACTGATCCTCTAAAAGAAGTCCTTATCAATTTCCCAGTCTTCCATCAATACAGATTATTATTTAATAAGGGGAAACACAGGTGCCACTTTGAAGGACTGTAAAGGGAGCTATTTGATGTCAAAATGGAAATTTACTGCACACATTTGTAATCTGTGGACAAATGCACAACACTTTGGTTTACTGAATTTTGTATCTGTATGGCTTCATTTAAAAAAAATCTCACATATATTGAAGCCATCACACAATAAGGAACAGGGATATATTTATCACTTTTAAAAGTTTCTTTATATCTTTTAAAATTATTTATTTATTTTCAAGGAGAAAGAGAGAGAGAGAGAGAGAGAGAGAGAATGAATTATGAAAGAATGGGTGTGCCAGGACCTCCTCCTGCTACAAATAAATTCCAGATGCATATGTTACTTTGTGCATCTGGCTTTATGTGGGTACTGGAGAATTAAACTTGGGCCAACCCAGGCTTGCAGGCTTTGCAAGCAATCACCTTTAACCACTGAGCCATATCCCCAGCCCTCTTTATTCCTTTTGGTAATCTTTTTTTCCCAGCTTTCTTCCTAAGTCTAAAACGCAAAACTTCAGTGATTTGTTTTCTGACTCTATGTATTAGTTGCCATTTCCTGGAATCTTCTATGGATAGGACCACATATAAGATATATACTCTTCATTCTCCTTTTTAAGCTTTCTTAATGCTATGCTTGTTTGTTATTTTAGCTGTTGCTATAGAATTTCAGCAATGGAACCTTACTTCCAGGTCATTTAATACCATTTTAGTAAGAGTGTAATAATATTTTCATTAACTTATATTTCTCCCATCCCATATTCTGTACTATTATCATATAACATACATGCATATATATAAAGAATATATTTAATATATATTAAAAACCCACACTGTGTATTAGTTTTGCTAATCAATATCTTCAATGAGACATTAAATAGGACATGCATCTTTCATGTCCAAGATCATTGCTATGTTTATGGTCTTCTTCTTTATTGTTTTTTTCTTTTTCTTTCATTTCTGAAAGTGCAGATTTGCTGCTGGTGAGTCAATATTATATTTTGCACCCCTACTAGGACCCCACTCTATGTCCCTTTGTAACAGTAAGGTGACAGATCTCCCCAGGTGCATCTTTTCTTCCATGGATGTTTCATATCCAAATGAGATATTGTGAATGTTCATTTTTCTACATATATGTTAAAATCTATGTTTGCTCATATTTCTCCAAATGAAACGTCCTATTCGATTTCCTTTGGATTTTACATAAATTTTAACATCTTCTTGTTGATATTGACAAAAAATTAACATTTTACTAGAATTTAGGTTAGGATTTTGTTGAATGAATAGAACAACAAAATGCTATCATTTGTACCCAAATGGTTGGAAATGGAGGGTGTGATGCTAAGTGAAGAAAGTCAGACTCAGGATGAGAAGTACCATTTATTTTTCTCTTAGGTAGAAGCTAACAGAACTGGATAAGTAGTGATAAGCATTTCTCACCCTCTGGACTATTAGCAACTTTCTGAAAAAATTAGTAATGTTTCTGCAATGATGTCTTCAAGATCTATTAGGACTCCAGACTGAAACTTGTCTCTGTTTTATAACATTTGGATGCATTCTGTGTCATAAGAAGTTCATTAGAATCTTTACCTTACATGATCTAATTTTTATCAATATTATTTATTTTATAATCTTTTTAAAAATATTTTATTCATTTTCAAGCAGACAGATACAAAGAGAGAGAAAGAGAACCAGGGCCACCACCTTGTGTGTCTGGCATATGTGGGTCCTGGGGAATTGAACCCGGGGCCTTAGGCACTAGAGGCAAGTGCCTTAACCGCTGAGCCATCTCTCCAGCCCTTATTATATAATCTTAACTTGATAATGAATTTATTTCATGAAGCATGTGGAAGTATTAAATAAGTTTCTCTTGTTTATTTATACCTTTAGTAGCAAAAAGAGACATTTTTGGAACAATTCTTTGGATTTCTAAATCTGCTTTAGACTCGTGAACATCATGATTTCAAGGTTATTTCTCTTTTGTTAGCTTGGAATCTTCTTTGGTCTTAATAATTTACAATAATTAAGCACCTAAGGAAAACATGGGAGAATTAAGCTGAAGCTCTACAAATTGAGTAATAGGCTAATTCATAGTCAATATATAAAAATTTGCAGTTGCATTGCTATATTGGCACAATCTAGTGGTGGACTTACATAACCCTTCACTTTAAATTACAATGTAAACAGAAAATTTACATGTTTGAGACAGTACCCTTAGTAGAGGGAATTTCATAATTAAGTACCACAAGAAATGAAGTTACCCTTATATCATCTATTTTATTGAGGAAGTATAAATAAGATAAAACAATAAATTTATTAATATAGAGAATATAGAAGAAATAAGTGTATAATGCAATATTATATCAAGATATCTGAATTATGACTAAGGACACTTTATTCTTATATACCCATATAAATTTTGACCTTGAAGTATCACTATAGTATATATTTGTCCACTGATATTAATATCATATGTTAAACACAGAGTTGATGTCAACATATACTTATTAATTTTATGAATGTTATTTAAAATACTTGAACAATGCAAAGCATTTTTAAATAAAAAGAAAGAGCTCACTTACAAAGCTAGATTTAGACTTTTGCTGCATCCTTTCATTTTCTGATTTTCTCTGTTCCTACTCCCCTTTTTCCTTCCTTCCTTCCTTCCTTCCTTCCTTCCTTCCTTCCTTCCTTCCTTCCTTCTCCTCTTCCCTCCATAACTCCCTTCTGAAAATACTATCTATCCACATCATATTTGTTAAATTGAAGCTAACTTAACAATATTAGATTTATAGAGGCTAAAGAATTTAGATTCTATTTAAGTAGGATCATCCTTAGTAAAAACAGAATGTCTATTCTTATCTCACTCTCTCATCCATCTGAAAACATTTACAAATTTTGCAAGTGAGGAACATGTGAGCTTGCTTCATGGTGGAATCTTCTAGTTCTCACAGTTCAGACTCCCAAGAAAACTTTTGTGATTAATTTAAGATTAGATGGACATGAAGAAACATATGGCTCATCTCTGCAGGAGACAGGATAATTTGGGACACATTGTTCTTTTAACCTAAATGAATGATATTTTCCATGGGTATTTTTATGTAATATACTGGCAGAGGAGCAGAAATGTTTCCAAGCACAGCATAGCTACCTGACCTACAGGACAATAAAGAAAGCAATAAGAATTAGTAAACACCTTCCAATAATAACTATGAACGTTAGTGGTCTCAATTCCCCAATCAAAAGATACGAACTTGCAGGATATAGTAAAAAGCAAGATCCATGAAAGATAGTCACTACTTTATGAAAATATGGAAAATAGTATCCCAAGCAAATATGACCAGGAAACAGGAAATAGAAAAAAGGGGAAAATGTACTTATTCTAATACCTGAAAAGTCTTGAAATTAAAAGTGTTCAGAGAGAT
Source organism: Zapus hudsonius (assembly GCA_004024765.1). Lineage (NCBI taxonomy): Eukaryota > Metazoa > Chordata > Mammalia > Rodentia > Dipodidae > Zapus > Zapus hudsonius. Next base: position 5,229 of record PVHP010055100.1, on the reverse strand, counting down.
AAGGTCACTTCATACAGATTAAAGGAACAACCTATTAATAGGAGATTACATTTCTAAACGTATACATGTCAAATGCAGTTATACTCAATTTCATCAAAAAATCACTATTAGATATACAATCACAAGGGCTAGAGAGATGGCTCAGCGGTCAAGATATACAATCACAATTGAACAATTGATTCACAATTGAATCACACAGGAAGAGTAGAAGACTTCTGTATTTCACTCTCACCAAGAGACAGGCCATCTACACAGAAATTTAACAGAGAAACAAAGATAAATACATCAAATAGACTTAACAGGTATTTATAAAACATCCCACACAAATACTACAGAACACATTCTTCTCAATAATTCATGAAAATTTATTTCTGAAATAGATCACAAAGCATTTCTTACCAAATATAGACTCATTTAACATTTTTATTCTACCTGACTATAATAGGATACAGCAAGAAATCAGCAGATAATATACAAGCTTTTAAATGATAAATGGGTCATTGAAGAAATTAAGAAAGAAACTTAAAAACTCATAGGATTAAATAAAAATGGAAACACAACATATGGAATAGAATGTAGTCAATCCTAAGAGAGAAGTTTGTAGCTCTCTTCGGGAGGTCCTCCTGGAGTCATTCAAGGTCTGTTTGCTGACTCCTTCACTTAGTGACTACATTAAAAACAAGAGATAAAGCTAGGGACGTGGTCCACAAAGCCTAAATACCCATGTTTGATTCCCTAGTACCCAGGTCAAGCCAGATTCATAAGTTTGTAGATATGTCTGAAGTTGGTCTGCAATGGCTAGAGGTCCTTGCTTGCCCATTCTTTCTCTCTGTCTGCCTCTTTCTCACTCATAAATAAATAAAATATTTTAAAGAAAGGAACTTATCAAATAGATGGTCTAGTAGCCATTCTCATTGGAGGTCATTACTAGAGGACTGTTAATTATAATAAACCAAACCCCAAAGCAGTAGATGGAAAGGAATAAATAAATAAAGGGAAGAAATAAATAAAAGAGAAGTAAAACATACTTTTGTAAATATTAATAAATAAAATAAAATATTGGCTCCAAAAGCATGATAAAAATGATAAAGTTTAGGAACAAATTGTTTGAGTTAACTGTGTTCTCTTTTATTTTCCTATGGGAGTTAAGACCAATAACCTTGCCCCCATCCTCCAGCTAAGTCATTAATGGCTGAGTTAGGCTGTGTCATGTCTGTGTAAGCAGAGTATAGTCTGGGTGAACTGGCACAATCATACCATCAGTAGGATTAAATAAACATCTCCCTGAAGTTTGTATTGATAAACCAGATAATTTAAAAAGACTATGTAGCTTCAGAAAAATGATTGCTTATGTGAAACATCAAGACAACCAGCAAAACAGTAAATTTTAACCAAAAAAACTCAATAATTTTGGATACATTTTTTCTTTTTTATTATTTGTCATTATCATAGTTTGTGGAAACTTTAAGTCAGGCATAACCAACCTATGGCCCACAAGCTGCCAGCATCCCAAGATAACAGTGAAGGTGACAGACTCGGAGATAACAATGTCATATTGCAATGTCAAAAGATTGGACAGCTCTACTTAGCCCATATTTTCCTCTACCAAAGGGGTAAAAATTAACTTTTTAAAAAATGAAATCATATGTGATTTCTAGGAATTTCCAAGAATAAACCATGGAGTAAACCAACGCAATGATTATTTGCTTGCAAAATGCTGAGGCTAAGCTAACGTCCATATGCAAGACCTGTTACTTGGTCTTCACATTGCTGTCTTTCAAAATTGCTTCTAAAAAAAGTTTCACTATCACATCTTTAAGGCTTTGATTGTCATTAACATATTCATGAGTCCTTCTTCATGCTGTTGGTCTTCGTCTATTTGAACGTTTTGTAAATGTCTTGAAGGCACAACTAAAACTTAATTACAACGGGATTTAGTGGCTCACACCTTTAAAATCCAGAGCTCAGGAGGCAGAGGTTTGAGGATCAATGTGACTTCGAGGCCATCCTGTTACTACAGAGTGAATTCCATTTCAGCTTGGGCTACAGTGAGATTCTACCTTGAGAAAACAAAATAAATAAATGAGTGAAATAAATAAATAAACCCCTAATTCCTTAGGCTCATTTTCTTCTACCCTGTAAAAAAATGGCTTTTTTCCATTAAGGGATTATAAGATATAGTGGGGACATGGAGGGAGGGAAAATGAGAAGATAGAAGAGAAAGACGGAAAGGAGGAAAAGGAGAAGAAAATAAAATAAAAGAAAGAATCAAATAAGGATTTCGGGTTCCAGTACCATCCCTTTGTTGGCCCAAAAATTCAATCGACTTTTGGTTGACTTTATCTCCTTTGAGGCACAGCTGTTTGACATCACCATGTCTATGACCGTGGCTTAAGGACATTCTTGGAAGTTGTGAACACCTTCCACGTGATTCTGAAAACCATGTATACATCCAACTTACCACAAGCTCAGAATTCACACTGTTACCCTTTTTATTCTGATGAACCCAAGTAGGAGGTCTAACATCATCTTCTGAGAGAACGTGAAGCTTTCGACAGACTTAAGTGAGTCTCTTCATGTTACTTTGTCAAGCTCAGGAAAGTCAGCCAAGTTCAGCTTTGAAGCTTGTCTGGCATGGATGCAGTTTCCCCTCAGCTGCTCGTGTAAGTGAGCAATTTAATCCTGACCATACAGCCTTTAAATTGTTATCCAGTAGCATCGTTTCAAAATTATTCGCTGAGAATATTCAGAGACAAAAATGTTGGCAAATGCATTGCAAAGGCTTAGTAAGAATACCCTGCTGAATGGTCCTTCTTGTGTTATATTTCAGTAAAAACAGAAGGAAACAACACTCTAAACTAATAGTAACAGAAAACTATGTGCTAAGTAAGGAGCAGATGTCAGTTGAGAAGGATTCTTGGGGTGACTTAGAGGAATCAGGACTTGGTATTCTTTTATATATACAATTTGTGCAGAAGTTTAAGATCTCAATCCCAGAAATGTATAGGTTAATGCTAGAATTTACTTTACTTCAAAGGCTACATACATATCTCTGTTAGATCCCTGTAAAAACCATAGCAAATCTTTACAAAATATTGTGACTGTAACTTTATATATTCATAGTTTTAAGCAATTTGGCCTTGAGCTGCTGTCCCTCCTGCACTGAAGCAGTTGAGGTGATGACCAGGACTGGGTGGGGTAAGGAGTCTCCAGTGGACAGAGTGTTCTGATCCCCACTGGCCCACTCTCCAGTTGGCTAGCTTGGGCTTGCTCACCATCGTTAACTGCTGAAGACCTTCAGAAAAGATACTTTCCCAAACTATTGAGTCCTAGACTCTCTGTATTTCTTTTCAATTCTGCTAACAAACTGCACATCTTCTTTAGTTTATCCTCCTTTTCTCAGATATGATTTGACAGTAATTAAAAAAATCGTTTACACACATCTCAGCCATATCCACAAATTCATTACTGTAGTTCAATGGGTGCTGGACAGAAAAAGGAGGAAGACTGTGAATCCTGGCCAGTTCAGAGATAATCAAAGCAGAAAAGTTATTCAAGCTGAAGTGTAAAGAAGAGAAGTTGTTCCACCTAATAGAAGGCACAAGTTGGAATCTTCCTATAATACAGAATGGCTTCCATAGGGATGGCTGGACAGCATAAGTTAGATGAGAATTCAGGATCATAGAATTTGCACTGTATCCTAATAGGAAGTTAAAATGCTTTAAAAAGGGAATGTGGTAATCAAGACTACAAGTAGAAGGCTCACCCCAGATCACCGAGGAGTGTATGATTCCCAGGAGGAGAGCCTGGCTGGGGGATGCTCCAGCCTCTGGAGAAGGAAAGAGCTAGAGTGAACAGCAGTGGCCCCAGGTAGCCAGACACCATGTGTAAACTAAGGTATTCAAAGCCAAGACAGTGATTCCACGGAAGGTGAGAGGGATGGATTCCAGAATGACTCTTCGGTTTCTGACTTAAGCCAGTGAAAAGGGACATCACAGCAGGTTTGAATTGAAGCATGATAAATTTGGTATGAGATGGGTAGCCTGAGGGACTATAATATCCCATCAACATGGAAATAATGGATGATAAGAAACACTTTGTTGAGTTTCTAGGAAACTTTATAGCCCATTCTATAATGTTCCCCATGAGATCTAAGTTTTCATAGATCATAGCAAAGCATATGTTATACATATACATAATTATTAATGATAATCACACACACACGCACACACTCCCAAACACTCCATCCAAGTATCTACAAGTACTAAATCAAAGTACTGAAGGACACAGGGACTGCGTGAGGCTGTTCATCTGGATTCTAATTGAATTCAAAACTCCTCAGCAGTGTCATTTAAGGACTCCACAATTTTTTTTCTTGCTTAGTTTTAAATAGGACTGCAAATATTGTACATAGAATCATTCCTGCATCTCAGATAGAATCTGGCATTTCTGAAGTATAAACATCTAAAGGTTATATTTACTACAAGCCAATAAACTTGCATTTGAACATGATATTTAGGGAATAAATGACTCACTAATCTTTGTTTAGATAAAAGAAACAGTATCTATACCAAGAGATAAATGAACACACAGTTCACACATATTCATTCCCAAACACGCCTATACTTTCCTCTGTGCAAGGAAACAGACAGAGTTCCAGGATAGAGAAACCCATCCTGGTTCTCTTTCAAAACATAGTTTAGCGTAATTATTTGGCATAAAAATGTTTTTAGATTTATTTATTAGGGCAAAGGAGTTTGATTCTTAAGTGGAAAGATAGGATAAGTAAGCCATTGATCTTTCATTCTGTAGGACAATGCAGAGGGATTCTTTTTTTGTTCTCCTTCCTTCCAAAATTGTTTCTTGGCAATGAGTTGGCTCAGTAAGCATAGATCTGAGCTTTTTACTCAAAGTGGATTCTTATGTGCTATTTCCTTCAGGTAACTAGAAAGATCAATAAGGTCATTTCACCTGGCCATAAAGTTAACTAACTTCCCTGGTATTAGAAGGATGGGTCTTCCCTCCCAGATAATTACCCATAGTGTACTTAGCTCTGCCCATTCTTCCATGGGACAGCTCAACACTCACCTCTCTCTCTCTCTCTCTCTCTCTCTCTCTCTCTCTCTCTCTCTCTCTCTCTCTCTCTCTCTCTCTCTCTCTCTCCTGTGCATGTTGAGTGGATGCAGGTGTAGGCATGCAGTGGTGGTCAGAGGACAGTTTTCAGTCCTC
>PVHP010055099.1:0-10248 GCA_004024765.1 Zapus hudsonius | reverse complement strand
GCTTTCTAGTTGCTGCGCAGAAAGAACCCAAACAAAAGCGGCTTGTGGAGGAATGGGTTTATTTGGCTTACGGACTCGAGGGGAGACTCCATCCTGGCAGGGAAAATGATGGCATGAGCAGAGGGCTGGACATCACCTCTGCCACAGCACTGCAAACAGCGGCAGGAAGGTGTGCCAAACACTGGCAAGGGGAAGCTGGTTTATAACCCCATAAGCCCGCCCCCAACAACACAGCTCCATTGAGGTTGTAAAACCCAAACTGCCATCAGCTGAGGATCGATCTATCAGAACACATTCAATTGTTTGTGGGGGACCCTGGATCAAACCATGACACATGGCTTCTCAGGAGTGCTCTGGACTCTGGACTACTGTGGGAGAACAGGTAATTCTGGGCAAGTTCTGTCAGTTTCCCTGTACAGAAGCAGAGCTCTTAGGTAAGCAAAATGATGGACCGTCTGTGTGCGTGTTTGCTGAGCTGAAAGATGTTGTAAAATCTGAGAGGGGCTGGTGAGGATACAATTTCATTTTTGTCTTGTTTCTTTGTTTAGCAGCACAGGCGTTGGCTCCTGGGAGTCTTTGTGCATGTCTGTGCCCTCTGCCCCATAAGAAGCTTGGGATATAGGAGTTTAATGTCACCTATCGGTGAGCCTGAATGCAAGTCTAAAACTTTCTGAATCCCATTTCTGACGTGTGGGGCAGCTGGTTAGCTTAAGGGGTGTCATTGGTCCCCAACCTGTGGCTATAGGACAGTACCTTTCTGTGCTCCTGATCATACCAAACCTGCCCAGGAAGTCCTTGTCCCCTGTCCTGAGTCCTGACCATTCTACCCACAAGCCTGGAGCCCATGGCCAGGCTTTTAGCCAGGAAGAGCTGCCCACAGAGCGATGCACCACTCGATGGGGTTTCGGGGGCTCTGGGACCATGGACGGATCACCATGCCCCTTCGGCTGGCCTGTGGGGCGTGGCTGTGCAGCCAAAGCTCCTCCGGTGGCCAGCAAAGGCCAGAGTCCTGGTTCAGACCATTGCTCTCTTCTATCAGCAAGATGAAGGGATCACAACCACATGGTCCCAAGAAACCCCAGAAAAGAGCCCAGCCATCTGGGTGTGGTGGCGCATGCCTTTAATCCCAGCACTCGGGAGGCAGAGGGAGGAGGATCACCACGAGTTCAAGGCCACCCTGAGACTACAGAGTGAATTCCAGGTCAGCCTGGACTAGAGCGAGACCCTACCTCGAAAAACCAAAAAAAGAAAAGAGCCCAGCTGCACGGGCAGCCAGGCTGCTGGGAGAGAGTCTGTGTGTCCTAGCTTCACAGCAGGGGACTCGTCCTTCCTCCCTCCTGCTTCCCTGCCTCTGCAAAGATGGAGGAGATTGAACTCCTCAAGGAAGAGAGGGCAGGCTGGTGGTGAGGGAGCAGGTGCTCACAGCGGCCCTGAAGTTACTGCAGTTTCTCCCCAGACCTCTGAGCTAAAGCCAGTCTCCCCTCTCTGAGGCAGGCTCAGCTCAAAGTGTGGCACCTCAGCCATCACAGGGTCTCCTAACAGGTGAGGATGGGGACCGGGCAGGGCAGGTCATTGGAGCCACCCAAGGACCGAAGCCAGACACTGGGCTTGGATTCCAGTGTCTGTTGTGACTTGATATAAAGTGTCCTCTCAAAGGGCTTATTGTGTTGGAGCTTGGTCCCCAGAGGAGACTGGGTCAAGTGGGCACTATTAACAGGTTTCAGCTGGCTGAGCTATGGGGGGGTAGATCTGGTTGGAGGAAGAGGCTCTCTCTCTCTCTCTCTCTCTCTCTCTCTCTCTCTCTCTTCTCTCTCTCTCTGTCTCTCTCTCCCTCCATCTTATCTACCATAAAGTGAGTAGCTCTTCTCTCTTCTCTTCCCCGCCCTTCTACCATGCTATTCATTCAGCCTCACTTCAGGGCCCACAGTGATGGACTGAAACTGAAAATTCAAGCCAAAATTAAAAAAAATTTAAGTTGTTTGTTCCAGTCATCTTGTCACTACAAGAAAAAGTGATCAATGACCAACTCAGGGTGTGTCCCTGACTCACAGCCTCAGTCCTACCTGCCCGAGTCCCTGCTTTCCTTCACTCAGAAGAGAGAGCTAGACCTTTAATCCCTCTGCTCGTACAACTTCCAAGGAATTCGCTCTGGCCTCTGTCCCTGTGTCACTTCTGGACCTCTCTTGGAGCCCACCTGACTTGCCAATGTCTCCTTGGATTGATCTGTTGTTCTTCTTGTCCCATCTGCATACAATGATTCACTGTGTGATCTCTGCTAGAGAGAGGGACAGGCCAAGGCTGAGGGCAGGAGTGTCTGGAGTAAGAAACAAGCTGGGGTCATGGGGACTGGGTGCTGATCAAGAATCTCTACAAATGTACATCTTGACAAATATTCCTAATAAGAAACACAGTGAAAGGGATATGATTAAAATCTTTAAAAGTACAAGACCAAAATAGCCGAAGAGCAGGGGAAATCCTGACAGGTTAAAAATGGCAAGAAAATGCAAACCAGGGAGAAATAATTAAGCTAAAGTCGTCTGGAAATGACTCCCTGGAGGGATGAGGCCATGCTGTCACTGAAAGCTGTCTGGAACCTACCTGCTCACCCTGGGTCCAGTGCAAAAGGAGAGTTTCTTGGGAAGCGTCCAGCCCAGACTCTCTGTGGGACCAGTAGAGTTTCATGTGGTCCCTGATGGAACGTGGTCATGTCGTGTGATAGAAAACTCCCTGGAGAAGGCAGAATACATGAAGTCTCTAGGAGCTTCCAAGAGGAAAGATCAACGAGGAAGCCCTCAGACTGGGGTCTGAAGGAAAAGCACTAAGACCAAAGGATCAGACCCCAAAGATGGCTGCCACTGGACATATAGGATACTGGATATAAAATGTGTATGCTTGACATGTTTAAATAAAATTTAAATCTGTTCATGTGTTCTGTTAAACGCTTTATGCTTTAGAATAGACTACTAAAGTCTGGGAATGAAAAAAAGGTGGCTAGATGAACTTGTGAATTAATAATCCTTTCAGAAATGAGAAAAATACAGTGTTTGAGGTTTAAAACAATGTATGAATTAAAATGCAGATTAGAGGTAGCAAAAGAGCTGCCGGGGTTGGAAGAAGGGCAGGGAGGATGAATGTAGACTCCTCTCCCTCAGAAACTCTTTTTTGTTTTTTTTTAGATAGGGTCTCATGTAGCCCAGACTGACCTCAAACACACTATGTAGCCCAGGATGACCTTGAATTTCTGATCTTCTTCCCTTCTCCACCTCGCAAGCACTGGGATTACAGGTGCACACCACCAGAGCCAATTTGTGGTGCTGGGACTGAACCCAGCACCTCATGAATGCTAGGCAGGCACCCAAGGCATCCTACCAGCTGAGTGCATCCTTCCCTCTCCTCGGGAAGCCCTTATAGCCACAGAAGGATGATGAGAAATGTGGAGGATGAGGGGAGAGTGGGGAAACATCTAGTGAGAACTCTAGGGAGGAAAAAGAAAGAAGAGACAGGCAGTATTCAGAGAAACGATGGTAACCATTTTTCTGGGATTCATGGAAATCACAAGTGCCAGGTTTCTGGACCTCTGATGAATCCCACCAGGTTCCTGCAATCTCTGGCTGTCAGTGAACCACAGAAGATCCCATGGAGCTGGTTGGAGGCTGCCAGAGTTCACAGCGAGAGGACCAATGAGGGGATGCAGGTCAGGACGTGTCACAGCATACCCGGAGTTCAAGCTCCAGGGATCAAGAGGAGCCTATTGAAGTGAGTGAGCTTTCTCCTTGCTGCACAAAGCAGCCAACTGAAAGCAAGTTGATGGGAGGAAGGGTTTGCTTTGGCTTACAGGCTCGAGGGGATGCTCCATGATGGCAGGGAAAATGATGGCATGAGCAGAGGGGTGGACATCACCTCCTGGTCAACATCAGGTAGACAACAGCAATCGGAGTGTGTGTGTGCCAGGGGAGGCTGGCTAGGACACCCATAATCCCGCCCCAACACCACACCTCCAACAAAGTTCTAATTCCAAAATTGCCGTCAGCTGGGGACCAAACATTCAGAACACATAATTTTATAGGGGACATCTGAATCCAACCACCACAAGGTCGTTGTCATTTCCCTGCAGACAGGTCTCCAAGGACTGTCACCTTTCTCTCGTTGGTTGTCCAGGAAAGGAGTACTTATGAAAGACTGGAAGAACGGGGCACAGATATAGTTCCAGACCTTGAGCTGAGGCAGGAGAATTTCCATAGTTTCGAGACCAGCCTAGTTTCAGTGTGAGGCCTTGTCTCCATAAAACAAACAATTAGACAAAAGAAAGAGGGGGAAGAGAAAGCATGAGACGCTGAACAAGAAGAAATGTGTCCAACACTCTGCCAACCTGCACATTTACACCTGGACACTCAGAGAGTCACCTGCACACATTTCTCCTCTTCACACGTGGATTCCAAACCTTCCTGGATGCCATGTGTCTCCCCGGGGGGATTTTTTTAATGTCTCATGTCATTTCTGTGGACACATGAAAGACCACCCAGGACCTCAGACACGAGGGACAAACAAGCAGCTCGGCCTTGAGGAACGCTGGTTTGGATATGTTCACATCCTGTGAGGCAAGGGCTAGCGGAGATGAAGAGGCTGGCCTCGCTGAAGAACACGATTACAGCCGCTGAGCACGCGTGCACACCCGACAGCCCAACCTGCAAATGTACCGCCTTTATATCAGCAGAATGTTTGATGTGAACCTGATTCTGTAACCAGGAGGGAAAACCTTAACCCGTCTTTCGTAGGCACTGAAAGAAGGACCCGGGGAGTAAGGCAGTGAGGAAGTTTGCAGAAGAAATGAGCAGCGGGGAGTGAATTCCACCCCAGGCTCATGCGTTTGATCACTTGGCCCCAGCTGGTGGCGCTACTTAGGAATTCTAGGGAGCCTTTAGGAGGTGGGGCCTTGCTGGAGGGAGTGGGTCACTGCTAGGTGGCCCTTGTGGGGTTTTAGCCCAGCCTCACTTTCGCGCTGCCTTCTGCTTCCTGTTGGGCCAAGATGTGAAGGAGATGGTGGGTCCCAGGTGATGGGTCACACACTCCACCACCAGGGAGATGCCTGCTGCTGCATTTTCCCCTCCATGATGGATGGTGCACACTTAAACCATGTGCCCAAATACACCTTTCTTCCCTTAGGTTGCTACTCATCAGGTAGTCAGTCACAGCAATAAGAAAGGTAACTAACATGAGAAAGTAATTAAGAGTGTTTGTGTGTGTGGGGGGGTGTTATTTCATCATACCCATGGAAGACAGCCAAGGTGAAGGAACTCCGCCAAGGTCAAGATGCTCTGAAGACATGAGATCGGAGAAAGAATGGATAAGCCTGCTTTGTCTTGTGAGGTAGCAGTAACGTAGGAGCACTGTGCGGGGTTAAAAATTAAGTTAGACCTAAAGCACTCGACAAAAATAGCATGTAAATTTGGAGGGAAAGTAAAGATACTTATTAAAATTTAACGTTGTCAAATTAAATATGCATGCTAGAATTTCTACAGTGAATACTAAAAGAATAAAAATAGGGTTTGGCAGGTTTTTAAAAATCAATATATAAAAGTTATTTGCATTTCCATAATGCATGCAATAAGTGGAGACCATAATTTAAAAATATATAATATTTACAATAGCCACCCAAAGATGAGACCCCTAAGAGTAAACTAACAAAAAAAATGTGTAATCTCCTCAGGGATAAAATTGTATAATGTTATTGAGACATTTTAAAAACTCTTAGAAGTAGAGGAATAGACTACATTTATGGATAGAAACATGATATTATAAATTTGCCAATTCCTCCAAAATGTATGTCAAATTTTAATGCAGCCAAAGAATCGGGAGATTTTTAATAGCCCTTGATAAGCAGATTCTCGTGTGCTTCATACAAGTGCAAAGGGAAAGCTTAGGCACCACAGATCTGTTGAGGCTTCCCAGAAAATGGTACAAGAGTTACTGGATAATCTGAGTGTGCTGGCTTATGCCCGAGAGCCCAGCACTTGGGAAACTGAGGCAGGGTGACTGCCAGTTTTAGGTCAGCCTGGACTAAAGAATGGGATCTGCCTCAAAAAAAGAATCAAATAAACAAATACACAAGCAAACAAATAAAAGAGTATCGGATTAAAATATGAAATATCACGCAAACTGTACAAATCTTGGATCCTTTCTGCATCCAAACTGTGTCACAAAACTAGAAGTTGAAACTATTAAGCCTCTGGGTAGATAAAAATTTTATAGGACATTGAAAGCATAATATTTTCAAAGAACTGAGTTTCCATTAATACTGTGTTTGAAATTTTGCTCTCCAGAAAAAATCATTGTGAATTTGAAAAGCTAATTCAGAAACCGAGAACAATTCCTGATGCATCTCACAAGGTCCATAATATGGAGAATCCCAGCACATACTAACACCAACAAATCAACAGCAGACACTAGCACCCCACCAAGAAGAGACTTGGCTAGACATTTCATAATATATCAAATGGCTATGAAAGTTTGGTCATCAGGAGAACTGCAAATGGAAGGCCTAGAGAAATGCCTACACCTACCAGAGTGACTAAAATTAACAAAACAAAAGCCTAGCAATAAAGCACCAGTGGGGCTATGAGGTGACCAGAGCTCCTGCATCCAGTACTGGAGCACACTGGAAGTCTGACCTGTCTTTTCCCTATGTTTTCTGGAGTAAAAACATAATAATTGAGCTGAGCATGGTGGCTCATGCCATCAATCCCGACACTCAGAAGTAGGAAGATCGCTGTGAGTTCCAGGTCAGCCTGGGATAGAGTGAGACCCTGCCTCACATACACTGAGAATGAGGTAATAGAATGTTAGAGTTTTTCCTTCAAATATTAGACATAATTTGTAAAACTGAAGGGAAAAAGATAATCTAGGTTATTACTCTACTTCAGCTGAGGGAATTTTTCTTCCCATTGTTCATCTGTCCCCACTTAGCAGCTCAGTCTCCTGCGACTCACGGATACACTTTTCCTCTGCCTGGGCATGTCTTGATTTTACCTGCAACCTTGAAGGATATTTTCACTGGGTATAAAAGCCTCGGTTGACTTTCCTTTTGGTGTTTGAAAAACACTATTCCACTTCACCTGGGCCAGCATGGGACTAATCTGCCCCTGATGGTGACTGGCTGGTCTTCTCCAGCTGCTCCTGAGATGATCCTTTTGTCTCTGGTGTCCAAGCTTTGACCATGAGCATGTTGGTACAGATCTTCAGTGTGTCCTGTGAGGTTTTCTCAGTTTCATGAATCCCTTATTTTAGATATTTTGTTATATATGAGAAGTATCTAGCCATTAGTTTTCTTGGTACCCAGTGTTTACTGTCCCTCTCACTAGAAGGCTGATGATATGAACCTGAAATCTTTGTCACAGTTCTCAAAGGTCCCCAAGGCTCTGCTCACATGGGACATAGCATAGTGAGGGAGGACAGCCTTACTCAGTATGGGGCACAGTCTAGTGAGGGAGGACAGCCTCACCCAGTATGGGGAACAGCCTAGTGAGGAAGGACCACCTAACCCAGCATGGGGCACAGCCTAGTGAGGGAGGGCGGCCTTACCCAGCATGGGGCACAGCCTAGTGAGAGAGGACGGCCTTACCCAGCATGGGGCACAGCCTAGTGAGGGAGGACAGCCTTACTCAGCATGGGGCACAGCCTAGTGAGGGAGGACAGCCTTACCCAGCGAGGGGAGGGGATGAACAAGATATCTGTGTTTCCCTCCAGTCTGGAGTCATGACAGACATCAAAAGGATGAAGCCCCCATTCAGCCCACCTGTGCTCCTGCCTCTCCCAGACAGGAGGATGCTGGGTACTTTTGGCCTTCCCACACTCTCTACCTGCAATGAGCTTTGCACCCACTGTTCACTGCATCATTCTTCACTGTGCCAAGCCCTGCCCAGAGGTTAACTCCTGAGCACCCGGGCTTTCCACGCACCCCAGGGGGCCGCGCATCCTCCCAGACTGCAAGATTCCCCTCCCTCTCCCACCACAGCAGGAGACCAGTGGTCAACTGTGTGAGCAGAACACTTCGGCGCTTCCATCAGGACCAGGGGGTACATGACCACCGGTGATCCGCATGCTAAGTGATCCCATTTGTACCCCACACACTCATGAGAAGTGAAGATAAAACAAATGCCTATAAAGGAGCCTTCTGAGACAGTGTAAAATGTCACTTTTCCCATTGACCATTCTTCATGCTAAAACCTTTCTAATAAATATATGAATAAATATATGGGCCTTAAACCAGGCGTGGTGGGACATGTCTTTAACCAGGAGGCTGAGATCAGAGAATCACTGTGAATTTGAGGCCAGTCTGGAGCTACAAAGTGAGTTCCAGATCCATCTGGACACACACTACATACGTAAATAAACATAAATAAACCAGCATTATTTTAATCATAATACAAGATATTTAGGCAGAGACAACTTCAAGGTGAATGCTGTCCCCTGGCTGTTGCTGTTCTGGTTAGGTGTGGATTCCAAAGCCTCCAGGCCAACCCACTGGGCTGCATTGCCAGTGCTGAGGGAAGCCCGTCCTCCCTCCGGGTGAGGAGAGAGTCCTCCCTGTGCCAAAGACAGACTTCTGAAGCACTAATTACCATCAGCCCACGCACTGCTTCATCGGTTACCACAAACCACAGGAAGGGCTGCGTGCAAAGCCTCAGCATTAGACAGTTGCTCCGTGGACTGCAGTAGTTATTTAGAATTCCGCGTGGGGGTGGATGGTGGGATGAAAGCAGCCCTGAACATCGCTGTACATACCTGCTTTCCACGGCGTTCCCATAGCTGCTTCTGAGCACCGCAGACCAATCCCATCAAAATGCATCGGAGCCCCACAGAGTAGGGCTGCACCCCACCCTCTGCCTGTGCTTCAAGCTGTGAGCCCCCTGCCTTCCTCCTTCCCTCCTTCCCTTCCTTTCTCTGTTCCTTCCTTTCTTTCATCTTTTCACCAGGAAAATGCCAGGTTCACTGCTTCATTTACCTTCATTCGCTTCATGTTCAGCTAAGCTCGGTGGGGGAGGGGTGGAACTTGACCTCCAATGGCCATTCCTCTTTTACGTGTCTGAGGTTAGGCCACCGTTGTCCGTGGAAGCCGTGCAATGTCACATCCACCGCAAGGACAGTGTCCTGGTTTCTGTGCTTTTCTTGCCACAATCTGGTATTTTCTGTTTGTCTTCTGATGTCTGCATCAGCCATTGCAGCAAGTGAGGCTGTGACCCCATCTCCTAGGCATGGATGGCGGACGTTGGAATGTAAAGATGCCCCCACCAGCTCATGTGTTCGAATACTTAATGTCTAGCTGATCAGGAAGGCTGACACCCTTTTAGGAGGTCAGGTCTTGCTGGAGGAAGAGGGTGTTGAGGTGTTCCAGGTCCTGTTCTCTCTCTCTCTGCTTCCTCCCTGCTGGTGTGATGTTGGATTCTCACTCCTGCTGTGCTTTGCCCACCTTGATGGACTGTACCTCTGGGCTGTAAGCCCTTCCCTAAGCTACTTGTTTCACAGCAAAGAGAAAGTAATGGAGGCATCTCTCCGTGTGTGTACTGGTCACTGACCCTTCATGTACCTTCCTTAGAGAAATGTCTCTTGACTGCCTTCAAATGTAGCTCTTTATTTCTGATGAGTGGAAGAAGTTCTTATGTATTCAGGAAGCTGCCTCTTACAGGGTAACTGACTTGCAGATGTTCTCCCCCTCAGAGGCTCGCTCTGCTGGGTGTCCTGGCTGGGTGTCTCTATCTTGCCGTGCTCCCATTGGCCCCTTCCTTCCTCCTGTTCTGTCATCTCCTTCATCAGTGAATGGGGGAGCTCAAGAGCAGGCTGTTTCTGCTCTTTGACATTGTGGGCCAAGTTCCAGGGTACAATTCTAGATTAAAGTTTTCTGAGAAACACTGACAAAAGCAATTACCACCTGTAACTCTGCCATTTTCTCCCCTGGGAACTACAGTGGACTTCCAAACACAAACTTGAGTGTTGAATGAATGTATTAGTTTTCTGGAGTTTTCCAGAGGAACAGAACCCGTGTGTGTGTGTGTGTGTGTGTGTGTGTGTGTGTGTGTGTGTGTGTGTGTGTGTGTGTGGTGTGCATATATGTATATCATAAAAAGAAATTATTGAAATGGCTTCTAACCTATAGGAACAGGCTAGACAGTCCAACAATGGCTGTTTGCAGGCGGGAGAGGCTGAAGACCCAGTAGCTGCTCACTTCTCAAAGCAGGATGCCTCTGCAGTCCC
>PVHP010055098.1:0-10238 GCA_004024765.1 Zapus hudsonius | reverse complement strand
TCTTTCTTTCTTTCTTTCTTTCTTTCCTTCTTTCCTTCTTTCCTTCCTTCCTTCCTTCCCTTCTTTCTTCTTTCTTTCTTTCTTTCTTTCTTTCTTTCTTTCTTTCTTTCTTTCTTTCCTTCTTTCCTTCTTTCCTTCCTTCCTTCCTTCCCTTCTTTCTTCTTTCTTTCTTTCTTTCTTTCTTTCTTTCTTTCTTTCTTTCTTTCTTTCTTTCTTTCTTTCTTTCTTTCTTTCTTTCTTTCTTTCTTTCTTTCTTTCTTTGTTTCTTTCTTTCCAGAATCCAGTCTATTCATAGGTATTTGGTAACTAATCTGCATGCCTGTCAAACTGAATAGAGTCTATCTACATGTAGATTTGTGGACTCCCAAGAGAAGTTGGGGTCCATAAACCAGCAAATGAATCCCATTAATACATATATGTAGCTTTTTCATCTGTGACATCAATGACACTCTTCACTTGCCTATTTCTGGATATTCTTTATTAAACAATAAACTCAAGAATAATTTGATACAAATCACCAGTGTGTGCAACTATTATTTCTTATTATCACGATGACTTCCTCTTAGGCAAAAGTAGGGCTCTCGTTTCAGAGTCACAGCAGAGTTTCCCAGTGTGGAACCTCCTGTGTGACAGGTTCGAATCCCCAAATCTACTTTTACAAACCCTTCCCTGGAACACATGAGGAAGGTGTCTTTGATAACTCTCAACTTTAAAAGACATTGACGAAAGTCAGAGGCTGGCAGGGTCTGGTAGTTTCTAATATTTTCCAAAACTTCTTAATCATTAGAAAATTCTATCGAGGGCTGGAGAGATGGCTCAGCAGTTAAGGTACTTGTCTTCAGAGCCTAAGGACCTGAGTTTGATTCCCCAGTATCCACATAAAGCCAGATGCACAAAAGTGGTGTATGCATCTGGAGTTTGTTTGCAGTGGCTAGCGATGCCTTGGTGTGCCCATTCTCTCTCTCTCTCTCTCTCTCTCTCTCTCTCTCTCTCT
The DNA here is from genome assembly GCA_004024765.1 of Zapus hudsonius. Lineage (NCBI taxonomy): Eukaryota > Metazoa > Chordata > Mammalia > Rodentia > Dipodidae > Zapus > Zapus hudsonius. The sequence goes on along the minus strand of PVHP010055098.1, from coordinate 9,244 downwards.
CTCTCTCTCTCTCTCTCTCTCTCTCTCACACACACACACATCTCCTTTCAAATAAATTATTACAAAGAAAGAAAATTCTATTGAACAATTTCCTAAGCTTTCTAGATTTCTGCAACCCAACAGGTAAGGTCTCTGGCTAAAAGATTTTAAATCAGCTGATATAACTCACCAGGGAACCTCCACATGCAGGGTAATATGCTGGAAGTATAACCTTCAGGCCAGGCATTGAAAGAAGATGCCATTCAAGGATTCTTCAGATATTTCAAGGTGAAGTTGCTCTTTTAATGACAAAATTCCTGTCTGTCAATGGCTTCATGTCCCCCTATGATGGACAAAATTTCCCCATCTCTGTGTCTGTCATACAGAGGACAGGCAAGCCTTTTGCATTAAAAAGTGGCTTTTCAGGCTGGAAGGTTGGCTCGGTAGTTAAAGGAGCTTGCTTGCAAAGTCTGCTAGCCCAGGGTTTAATTCCCCAGCATCCATGTAAAGCTGACCAGGTATTTATCTGCAATGGCAAGAGATCCTTGTGCACACACACACACACACACACACACACACACACACACACACACAAATAAAATTTTAAAGCAGATCTTCTATAGGATCAAATGGAACAGTATTCACCTCTTCCATAGTGTGTAAGACAATAGTGGCCACAGCCATTTGTCTGATGTTGTCTATCCTCTAGGAGGCTAGTGAGGATATGGACATCTGTCACAGAGAGACAAAAAGACAGCACAGGGAAGCAAAGGACTAAGTCACATATACCAGGCTCAGGAGCTAGAATCCAGAACTCTTAGACAGGACATCAGGTAGGTAGAGACCTAATGCTAGCTTCCAGAAACCATGCTGCCAGCAGAAATAATCCTACCTAAAGCTAAGGAGGTCGAAATGTCAGGTCTCTCCCTACAGAAGCCCCCCTCCTACAGCCCAGTGTTCACGTGGTAGCACATGCTGCTGGTGTTTCCTTAAGCAAGATATTTTAGCTAAAGTTAAGTTTTGACTTTTATTCCAGACCTCTGCTCAGCTAGCGACCTAGAAGAGGGCACATGTATTCTTGGAATTTGGCTAAAGGACAGTTGTGGTACAATATATTTAATTTGAATGTAATGGTTTATATGCATAGGGTTCATACCCACTTCCAGGGAATTCGGTGATTGTCAACCCCCTTGCAGTGAGTGACTGGCAGGAAGTTTCTTCACTTTGTCATACCTGTGACAGTCAAGAGTACAGGACCAGCTCCCGGACAGAGATGCTTGTTCCCTGGGTTCCCAACATTAAGCAGGTGTCATCATGAAAAGAAAGGTTTGAAATTCATGAAGCCAGATGTTAATCTGAAAAATTCTCATCTCACAGCTCACATGTGAAAGAAGCTTAATAGAGTTTTCTGAAAACTTTGACAATAATTCTAAAAATTGACATAACATCGCCAATAATGAGGAGTGTCACTGAAGCAGCTTTTTAAAACCATCAATAATAGTTTTAGAAAACCCCATCAACATGGCAGAGAAGAGACTGAATTATCTTTGTGTTCTCTATAGAAACAGAGATAACAAAATCTTGCTGTCAGATGAACAGACAACCAAAGGAACACGTATTGAGTAAGAGAAAATATTTTATAGAGAAGTGTCAGAGAGCTAATTAATATGTTATTTCTCTGGATTTTTACATGTGATATATGTAAGGTTTGCTAAATTTAACTTTTTTCTCTGATTTCCTTTCTCATTCTGAACAAATGTATTCACTTCTGTGCCCAATCTATAACCTGTCTTGAACACAGCTAAGGGGACAGAGAATAGATCCATGAACTGGCCTGTTAAGGAAGAAAAAGAAGCCATTGATGCTCAGGAGAACAGCTGTAAGGACACCAGTGACTGTCCTGAAAGAACCATCAGGGATGCTGGCTGGCGTAGCTTCTGGTCCTGCTTGGAAAGCCTTTCTATGCCAAAGGTTTGTGATAGATATCTGTGTGTGTTCACTTTACTAAAGCCATGGCCGTCTTGTTTGACATTCTGAGGAGGTGGCTACAACTTCAGGGCTGGAAGGTATATGAAGGGACTTGGAGAGGAGGATGTCCTTTAAGCTGCTCCTCTAGACTCTGACAGGACGGTGAGTCAAGAGTTTGACTCCGTTCTCATTTCTTACTGATCACTTTTTGCCCTTGGAGCCAAAATACCCTCCAGGTTGTTGTACAACAGCAAGAGTTCTCATCTCTCTTCTCCCTTACCAGTCTAGGGCAGGGTGGCTATCATCTGTAACTTTGGGCCAGGGTGCATTTCTGCCTACTACCATCATGGTTTGTCTACACATCAGGGAATCAAAACCCTGTGGTGCCACCAGCAAGGTGGAAGCTCCGGATAGCCAGAGGTAACTCACCTAATGAGTAAACATTTTTGTTTGCATGTGAGGTGTGTATAGTGTGTATGTATGCATGAGTCATATGTGTCTGGGAACTCATGCAGGTGTGCCTGTGGAGACCAGAGGTCAACAGTGGATACCGTTCTCTATCACTTTCTATTTTATTTATTGAGACAGTCTCTCACTCAACCCAGAGCTCACCCATATGTCTAGACTAGCTAGTCAGCACGCCTTGTGGATTTCTCCTGTCTCTACCTACTAGTGCTGTGATTATGGGTACATGCCACCGCACCTAACATTGATGTGGTGATTGGTATCTGAACTCTGATCCTCCCACTTACTGACAATTGCTTTCCTGACTGAACCATCTCCCCATACATGACAAGCCTTTGCTTTGGGTACCTTCCCTTCCCTGTCTTATGGCCTTCCTTTTCTACTGACATTGAGTCTCAAATATGTGACTTGCCTTTGAATCTTTGTCCTGTGGGAACTTAAACTGAGGGTTGGAATGATGTATCCCCATCAGGTAAAACTCCATGGGAAGAAGGTAGAGACCAGAGTTACATGTTTCCTATGGCTTGCTATCATTAAGCCCAGAAGCCTTCAGCTTCTCTGATTTCTAGTCCCCTTGAGTAAGAGACTAGAGAGGAAAAAATTATGTCCCCTCACGACGTAAGTCTTTCACAATTACTGTAGAGGACTTTTAGACTTTCTATGAAATCTTCTATTTCATTTCACCCGATGTCACATTCTCAGCCTGTGTCCCATGCAGTGCGATCAACATGGCTGGATTAAGAAGTTCATACTTGAACTCTTGGGGTTTGTACATTCCTGTTTACATTTTTCTCTGTCTTAAATTCCAGTCCTTTTAGTTGCTATTATGGTTGTTTTTTTAGATGACCTGTGTATTTCAGAACCCAGCACAGGTCACTTCTGGGGGCTGACTTTTGCTATACCCTAAGAAGAAGGCCTATTATGAATCATTATTCAACAAAACCGAATAAAGAAATGTACATCAAAGAAGAGAAAGGTCCTCATCTACATGTGTGGAATGATTCGCGTCTTCATTTCCAATGGAATGGGGAAGAGGTAACCACACTAGTAGCTCTTTTGATGGAGCTAACCATTTCCATAGCGAGATGCGAATGGCAGATGTTAAACATGGAGTCTTTCTTGACAACACATATATAATATTTTCATATCTATTTTCATATTATTACTTCTTTCAAAATAATAACTGAGGATACCTCAGTTGTCAGTAGACAAAACAAAACATTAAGTAGTGAGTACTCTGTTCAAAAAGAGAAGTGTATCTTTGGCTGAAATTATCAACCAAGAGGGGAAAACATGCTTTGTAGTCTACTGCTAATGGAAACAAACAAACATTCCTGCAAAAGCTTTGACGGGGGGGGGGGGGATATGCACACATGTGTATGCACACGTAAGTATGCACAGGTGGGTATGCACACGTGAGTAGGCACATGTGGGCATCAATATGGGCATTCATAGTCTTTCCTCCATTTTCTCACAGTGAGATGTACTCATTCCACACTGAGCTCACCTGCCACTCCACACAAAGTGGAATTTCCAGCAGGCATTACATTTCCAGGCAGGATGACTCAGTTTCCCCTTCCACCTGTGCCCCTGAAGCAGATGCTGATGAAGGATGGTGTTGTAGTTAGCTTCCTCGTTGCTGCACAAAGAACCCCACCAAAAGATGTTTGTGGAAGGAATGGGTTTATTTTGGCTTACAGACTCGAGGGAAAGCTCCATCGTGGCAGGGAAAATGATGGCATGAGCAGAGGGTGGACATCACCTACCCACAGCATGGTAAACAGAAGCAGAAAGGTGTGCCAAACACTGGCAAGAAGAAGTTAGCTATCACCCCCAAAAGCCAGCCCCCAACAACACAGCTCCAACAAGGTTCTAATTCCAAAACTGCCATCAGCTAGGGATCAAACATGAGACAGAACACATTAAGTTTATGGGAGACACCTGAGTCAAATCACTAAAGGTGGAAAGTTCTTCTCTAATCACTAGGATGTTTAGACAGTTTCCTGTCATTTGTGCTTTGAGAAAGATAGTTTGGCTTTAGCTCAGATGACCTGCAGCAGCACTAAGAAATTCCCTCAGGGTTGGAGATATAGTTAATCAGCCCAAGGCTTGTCTCACAATTCACAATCATGAGGACCTTAGTTCAGTCTTACAACCTGCATTAAAAAGCTGGGAAGGGCTGGAGAGATGGCTCAGCAGTTAAGGCACTTGCCTCCAGTGCCTAAGGTCCCTGGCTCAATTCCCCAGTACCTACATATGCCAGACCCACCAGGTGGTGGCCCTGGTGCGTGCTCTCTCTCTCTCTCTCTCTCTCTCTCTCTCTCTCTCTCTCTCTGTATTTCCCTGACTGAAAATGAATAAATAAAAGAAAAAAGAAAAACAAATGTATATATATTTTTAAAAAGCTGGGAATAGTGGTGCACTTATAATCCCAGCACTGAAGAGGCAGAGATGGGCAGATCCCTGGGTCTAGCCTAACCCGAGTGAGAGACCATTTCTCAAAAAAAAATGTGACTAGCATCTGAGAGGAATACCACAAGTATATACATGTATATAAACATACACCCACTCTCTCAATCTCTTTATCTTCCTTACATACACACACACACACACACACGCACACATGCAAAAATGTTTATTGTCAAATCCAAGAATCTCTAGTTCTTCAAGTGACATGAACTATGGCTGGGTTGTAGCTCTTCTGAGCATGCAGACAGCCCTGGTTCCAGCTCCAGCACTTCGTAAACCAGGTGTCATGCTGCACTTGTGAGGTGGGGACAAGAATTCAGAAGTTCAATGTCATCCTCAGCTCTATAATGAGTTGATGCAGGCCACACAAGATCATAAACTAACTTGGGACACACAAGATCATGAACTAACTCACTCACAAAGGAATAATATCACCAGAGATTTTTTTTTCAACAAAAGCCCCAATCTCCCAGACTTTGCCAGTATTGTTACTGATTGAAGGGAGTGTCCTGAAGAATGATCCATCGGGGTGTGATGGACAAAGAGGATACTTCTCGAACCTTACATGCTAATCAGCGTGGATTCTCACCCTAAACATAGAGCTTTGTAATCCAAGACACTGGAGCCTCTTGTTAATATAATTATATGTAATTACATATATACATTTAATTATACTATACACATTCAATTACATATATACATTCAATTATACTATATACATTCAATTTCATATGTACATTCAATTATATCATATGATAATTATAATATAATTGAATGTACTGCTCATTCAATTTGCAATTGCAAAAGTAGAAAGGTAAGAAAATAATTAAAAATCATCATTTAAAAGATGTGTTAGCCTCACCCATAATGTTAACATTTGGTACCTGGTACTACGTTTGTATCATAAAGTTGGAAAAAACCCATTCCCTTTGGGGCTGGGGAGATGGTTCAGTGGATGAAGTGTTCAACATGAGGACCCCAACATCCACATAAAATGTTGGGTGTGGTTACTGCCTGTGATTGATCCCAGCCCTGCTGAGGAGGAGGCAGGGGATCCCTGGGGCTTCCTGCATTGTCCAGCTAGCTAAACTGGGAGGGGGCTCTGGGTTCAAGGAGAGAGTCTATGCCAATCAATAAGGTGAGCAGCAATTGAGAACCTCTGGCCTTCACATGTATGCACACATGTGCCCCCACATGCATACAAATGTGCCTAAGTGCATGCCTGCACACCACACAAATGAACATTTAAAAGTTAAAATAAAAAGCAATTTTAAAAGACCATTCATTAGTGCCCATTTCATTGGGACCTCTATAAAAACACACCACGTGCTCTCTGATGGGAGCCTGCAGAAAAGCCTCCCTCAGCTTCCACATGGCTTTGTCTCCAACCAAGCTCTCCTGCATCCCAAGGGCTTTGTCGTTGCTGCTGACGTCATCATCCGTCATTACCCAAACTCATTCATTCAGCAGACAGTCACGGGGATCCACTCTGGGTCAAGCCCTGGGTAATAAACAGGACAAAAGTCTTGTGTTCACGGGACTTTACCACCCAACTGGAAGGAGCAACCAATGGATAAGCAAATATTTAATGTATCCCTGATAGAGAAATACAGAAGGGAAAGAAAAGAAAGAGGAAATTCCTTTGAAGAACAGGAGGCAGGTCGAATGTAATCAGCCCTGGTGATGTCAGAAAAGCAAAGGGTAGGCCACCAAGCAAGGGTCTTGTCAGGTCCCCTGCACAGGCCCTGCCAACAGCAGGACGTGTCTATGGTCAAGTGCACTTAATTCACATCCCATCTGCCTTTCAGAACGAATCCCCTTGCCCACACCCCCTTCATCCCATCCAGAGGACATGTCTGGACTACTGTGATGTTTGTCCCTAACCTTTCCCAGCTTATCAGGGTCGGGCATGGTACTTTTAAAGGCCAAAGCATAACAGAGAGCTGCCAAGTGAGACTGGGATTCCCATGCCCTCCGGAGTTTTCAGAGAAAATGAATTGGTTGGACTTGTGTGGCCTCAAATAAGATGGGAACGGGGGCTTCACTCTGGCTGTCCATCCAAACCACATGCAGTGTTTAAGCTTCCAAAGTGTCTTTCTCCATGACTCTGCCTTGGTGATGTTTAACTACTCATGACATGAGATGCTGAAAGCTTTTTGAAAGTCTTCCTCACTAATGGAAAAGCCTCTTACATATTTTATAAAACTAAACAAACATCAAAGTTAACACTCAAATGCAACTTGTTTTTTCTAAAGTCGTGGAGCCTTGTCAATCTTGGAACCTCTCATGCAAGTTCCAAGAGACCCATACTAGGAGATAGTCTAGTTATCAGGGGAAGAGACTGTAAGCTCCCCGAGGGCAAAGACTCTGTTACCTTCATACTCCCCAGTGTACTGCCTGCCTGCCACCTTGTAAGTGAGCAAGGCATGTTTGTTCAACTGTATCCATGGGGAATAAATTGCAAGATATTTAACTACATGAAGCTTTTAGCTGGTGTTGATTTTCCTTGAGACATTATTGGTATCTCCAAAACTAAACTGCAAATGAAAATAAAATTTCTTTTTAGAACTCCATGACAAAGATGCTGTAAGCCAAACTCTTTGAAATACTTCCCAGACTCTGCAGATTTACAAGGCACATGCAGATTAAACAGACATCATAACCAGGGCAGTAATAAGTACAGTCTTCATTGATGACATGGTAAGTGTGTGCCATGTGAGGTTCACACAATGTCCCATCAAAAAGGGTTTCCTCTGAACACCATAGGTACATATTACCTCCGTCTGGTCCCCCCTCCTTATCCTGTCTGTTCTCCCTCTGATGTTTCATGTTAATTTCTTCAGTTGTTTATCAGGTGGGTCTCTACCCACCAATACACATTTCATGAAAATAGGAACTTCACCTTCATTGCTGACTCCTACATCTTAAGCAATTAGTAAAAATTCAATAAATAGTTGATGGATGAACAATTCCATTTTCCCTTTAAAATCAGCTCTGCAAAGTAGTAGTTAGCCCCCCCAAAAGCTGGATGTGTATATCTCTGCCTCACCCTCTTCCTAGTCCCCACGGTGACCCACACATGTTGAATAAATAAAAAGAGTAAAAGAAAGCCATCCCTCCCCTACAGTTTCTCTCCTCCTCCCTCAGCTCCAGTCCTGCCTTCACTTGGCCATTCTCAGGTGAACACAGCCCTGTCCACACTCACCACATCCCACACATCTTCAATATAAACCTATTTGAAGCCAAAGGGGAACAAAAGGTTTTAGAACTTGGAGTTTGGGAGAAGAGACAGACAGATTCCTGAGCCACCTGAAGTGTCCCTGCCTGCAGTACAGACCCACAGAGGAAGACACCATAGAGAAGTTGATTTCTTTGAACTCACCGGGAGATGATGAGGGCAGACCCAAGGTGAAGGTTTTCCTGTACCGCAGTCTTGGACGTTTATATCCGGGACCCTCCACCTCGGAGGTATCCTGTTGAATGACTCACTCCTGGCTACATTTGTGCCTCAAAAAAAAATATATTGGGTAGAGATTGTGCTCACTCTGGCTCTGGTTCCAAGATGATCTCACTGTAGCTCCTGGCCCATATTGATGAGGTTCTGGCGGAATTGTAAAATTATAACCTATAGGAGATTTTCAGTGACTTCCTCCAGAACAGACTTTTCTATGCCTTGTATTTGAAATTTCATCTCCAAGTAAATATCACTTTTCCTCTAATATATTTTACTTCCCAGGCATGATGGATGAACACAGGCGCCGATGTTTTAATTGCCCTAATAAAATGAATCATCCTGCATTTGCATTTTACTCCCTGCAGAGGGTTTCTTTCAAAAATATGAAAGTACATTTCTGAGAGTTCTTGAATGTGAGCATCTATCTCTGAGCTTGCTCACTACATTTCCGAAGGTAGGTTATTTAAAACAACAACAGAAAAAATCGCATGTAGCCCAGGCTGGCCTCAAACTCACTAGAAAGCATTAGTACAGACTGGTGTTGTACTCTTGATCTTCCTGCCTCTGGCTTCCAAGTGCAGAGATGTCAGGCCTGGGCTGCCACGTGTGACTTAAATGTCTAAAGTAGATGATGTATTTCCGGGGATTAGTAATGGGCTATGGAATCAATCAGTTTGAAGTTACCAGTTCAAATTTAGCCTAGATTCAAGCATAGAAACAAGTCGTTGAAACAAAGATGGGATTGGTGGCTTTTCTACAGTCCCTACTCTTTACAAGTAGTACACACACACACACATGCACACACACACACATGCACACATACACACAACACACAATAATATATCCACGTTATGGTACAACCATCGCTGTTGAAGTATTTATAAGTAACCCTAAGAAAGAAATTTGAAC
>PVHP010055097.1:0-10245 GCA_004024765.1 Zapus hudsonius | reverse complement strand
GCAGCAGTTTCGACCCAAAGATCTTCTTTCTGTGCCATCTCCATCTGCTCACACCAGTCCATCTTTACGTAACACAACCCTGCACAGGTTCCCAGGACATAGGCAGGCAGAACACAGTAAGCCTCTCATGCAAACTGCTTCTGGCACAGTCCTGACCAAGTTCTTTCACCCCCTCGTAAGCCAAACCTCACAGTCCATAATTCTCAATACATTCAGGTCTTTCAACTCTGACCAGAATGATCCATGAAGCTGTACTCACAACACTGCGAGGAATCTCTTAGGCTGAGATTTCAAGTCCTTCCACCTTCCTCCTGTAGATCACTTCCAGAAGACCAAAGCCACAAGATCAGGGTTCTAGCAGCAACAGATGACCCCACGTCCTGGTACCAAAACTGTTGCAGTCAGCTTTCTAGTTGCTGCGCAAAAAGAACCCAAACAAAAGTGGCTAGTGGAGGAATGGGTTTATTTGGCTTACAGACTCGAGGGGAGACTCCATCCTGGCAGGGAAAACGATGGCATGAGCAGAGGGCTGGACATCACCTCTACCACAGCACTGCAAACAGCGGCAGGAAGGTGTGCCAAACACTGGCAAGGGGAAGCTGGCTTATAACCCCATAAGCCTGCCCCCAACAACACAGCTTCATCGAGGTTGTAAAACCCAAACTGCCATCAGCTGAGGATCGATCTATCAGAACACATTCAATTGTTTGTGGGGGACACCTGTATCAAACCATGACACCATTAAACACATTCAGTATAACTAAAGGCTCACACCCACAAGGAAGTTGATTGCCCACCAAGTAATAAATAAATAAACAAGCAACTAACTTAATAAATACTCTGATGAGGGAGCTGGGGAGATTGCTCAGTGGTTAAAGCCACTTTGTTGCAAAGCCTGACAGCATGGGTTCAATTCCCCAGTACCACATAAATCCAGGCTCCATAGGAGCCTCTGTAACAGTGGTTTCCCCAAAACCATCCACTTGGTTTTCTTTACATTTCACTGGCCAAAGCTAAACTATATGAATATCATTGCCTGTAAATTGCTGAGAAAATAAGATTCTGGCATTTTTAATCATAAAGGTGGGTTTCCAGAATGGACAGGGAGTCAAAAATGCATACTGACTAAACACCAAGTACCTGCTGTGGGTACCAATGCAAGGATGGCGTTAAGGTGAGTAAATGGGCACACACGTATGTGGCCTGACATACACACAGATAAATAATTTTTAACTTTAAGCCAAAATTTTTACATTAACGTTTCTGTCCACTATGCATCCCCTTGGCTAGTAACACAATCTCTGCTCCTTACTTCCTCCTCTGTTTCTCTTATATACAGGAAACCCCAAACCAACATCCTGGAAGAGATTTCAACAACATGCATTGTCAGTGATGCGATGGCTAATTGTTTTTTATTTGTTTGTTTGTTTGTTTGTGTGAAATGCTTAACCTTAGCCAGATGTATTTACAAATTTTCATCTCTAGATGTTACAACTTTTTGCTCAATAATTATCAAACTTACTTAGAAGACTAATGAGTTACTGTGAATAAATTCCATGCTTCAATAAGAACTTTATCTACAAAAAGACATATAACTTGTTACTATGTAATACTCCCCCATCTCGCTAATGTTTCTTATGTTTTTTATTTAAAATCTTTATTATGAATAAGTTTATACATCATATGAGCAAATCTTGTGAAGGTGTCCGCGTTTCCCTCTTCTGTCCCCTACGCACTGGGGTCCTTCCTCGGTATGCATACTGGATCTGTCCATAGGTTAGGGGTTATGAACTGCACCAGAGGTAGCTGGTTTTTCTTTTTTTCTTCCCCCCTCCTTTGTGTATTGTTGTTGATGGGGGGGCTATGATTCTGGATATTCTCCCCCACCATGGCTCTTACTTTCTTTCTGCTCAGTTCCACTCTTCCAATCAGTTCTCTGAGTCATAGTGGGTGAGTTTTGACTCTGCTTTGCTGTTGAGATCTTAAGTATCTCTGGACCTTTGCCCTGGGTTGTGTTGGGTATTGTTGGTGTCTGTCTCCAATGACCTTTCATGGGTTATCAGACTTGCTGTGGTGATTGGTCTCCTGTTTGTCTCCTCACTTTCTCATAGGTTTCATTTGGGCCCTGTGTGAAGGCCAGGGGTAGTTTGTCTCCTGCCAGGATGTCAGCCATCATTCAGTGTTTTGTTGGTACAATTGAGTTGTCCCCGGCTCTATCACTGCCTTCTGAAAAATACAAACAGAATCTCTATTGGAGAGTGAGATGAGACAAGCATTGCTATTATGGCTAGCTCCTAATGGGTGTAACCTCTCAGCCATGTAAACAGACCAAAATGGTACATGTGTATGGAGTTTGTAGTGGCAAGAGATCTAGTGTGCCCCATCTACCCCCACATACAAAAAAAAAACACACACACACACAAACAAAACCAAAATAAAGAATGCAAAGTAATCTAAAGATAAGCTGCACAATTTAAAAACTAGTGAAACTGCTGGCTTTAAATACCAACCAAGGGATGGGGAGATGGCTCAGTAGTTAAAGGCTTGCTTACAAAGCCTGCTGGCCTGGGCTCAATTAGCCAGTGCCCACATAAAGCCATATGCACAAAGCAGCACATGCATTTGGAGTTAATTTTCAGTGACAAGAGGCCCTGGCATGCCCATTCTCTCTGTCTTTCTCTTGCAAATAAATAAATATTTTTAACAAAACAATAGAAAATTACTGGACATATGCCATTATTCCTTTCCATTCTCTCTTACATGACTCTTGATTTTATTTGGAGTTTTCATCTTTCTCACTCTAATTTGTATTCTTTTAGAGTAATCTCCAAGACCACTAAGTTTTTAATTGATTATATGTTTATTTTCAAAGCTCCTTGAAGATTTTATTATCATATGTTGGTCTTTATTTTCTTTTTTTAATATTTTATTTATTCATTTTCAAGCAGAGAGAGAGAGAGAGAATGCACCAGGGCCACCACCGTGTGGGTCTGGCTTACGTGGGACCTAGGGAATTGAACCCAGGGCCTTAGGCACTAGAGGCAAGTGTCCTAACCGCTGAGCCATCTCTCCAGCCCTATTTTCTTTATTCATATGTTCAATGCCTTCATTAGTTCTTTTTTTAGTATTTTTTTAATATTTTATTTATTTATTTTCAAGCATGGAAATGCAGAGAGGGGGGAGCACCAGGGCACCAGGTGCTTATGTGGGTTCTGGGGAATTGAACCTGGGGCCTTAAGCACTGAAGGCAAGTGCCTTAACTGCTGAGCCATCTCTCCAGCCCCTCATTAGTTCTTTATACTATATACTATGCTGTATTGTACTAATGCTAAGATGTATTAGAGTATTCCAGTATGAAACTTTACAGGTCTATATTTTGGCCTTATGTGACTTTCCTATGGAGACATAACCAAACATCTGTTTACTTTAGTTGAGCAGTGATGACAGACTAAAGAAGTGATTCTACCCAAGTCTAGCTTAATGAACTAATGAGTTTATGATGGTAACGTATGGGAGTATGGGTGAGGGTTTACATCCAGGAACGTGGGTGACAGAAGGGCAGCTACATCACCAAAAAGTCTCACCCCAGGATGAGGACTCATGAAAGCTTTGTCCCCGCAGCTTCCTGGCAACTTGCAGGCAGCTCCTCTCCCCCAGCAGTTGTTTACTGTTGATAAAACTGTGGGGAGAGCTTGATGAATCTTGTAATTTTCTGAGACTTAAGAGCTCCCCTACTCCCTGCAGGGGGGAATGTTTGAATCAGAGAAGATAGCCTCTGTTTCTAGCATGATATGTTGTTTCAATGCATGGTCTGGGTTTTGTTTGCACCATGGGCCCATGTTTATTGGAACTTCTCTATGATAATTCTTTGTAGTTCAGACTGAACAGTTTCACTTATTTGCTTTGGTTGGTCAGGTAGCTGCAAGTACTCCAGCTTGACTCATTATTTTTTATTTTTTTGAGGTAAGGTCTCACTCTAGCCCCAGCTGGCCTGTAACTCATTCTGTAGCCCCAGGCTGGCCTCATACTCACAGTGATCCTCTCCTCAGCCTCTAGAATGCTGGGATTAAAGCCATGCACAACCACTCCTGGCTCTGGGTCTATTTTAAATTCTGAGTGATGTTGAATATTTTAGTCCATTTAGTAAAAAATTGAGCAGCTCTGAGAGCCAAGTAGAGGATACAAGATTCTCATAATTAATCTTTTCTTCTGTCACTTAGCACTAGACTGAAGTAGATCATTTTCCATTTAGGAGGGTTTTTCCATCCTGTCGGCTATTCTTCAAGATACAGCATTTGGGTGGGTGGGTGGGTGGGTGGGTGTGTGTGTGTGTGTGTGTGTGTGTGTGTGTGTGTGTGTGTGTGTAGCCTATTTCTACTTAACATGGGGTCATCTTTGATGTTTCTCATCTCTTAGGATAGTTTTGATTCCTATCCTGTGACCTGTTCACACAATTCCAGCGAATCCCTCAAAGCAAGGAAGCATTTGTGCTCCTTCCTCCGTGGGTGTCATTTTCACTCAGTGTGCACCCTCACAGTATTTATTACTAATCAGAATACTGAATCTTTCATTCAAAGAAAGATTTTATTTTATTTATTTTATCAAGTGTTTAAAAAATTATTTACTGTAGGAGGATTAGTCATCTACCCATGTTGCCAGAATGAGAAATTCAGCCCCTTGGTTTAACTGGCTCTAAATTCATTGGCTGCAGTTAATTGACTCATATTAAGTGCAGTGGAAAACCAATATAGATAGCTTTTACTTACTCATGCTATGACCCGTATACAGTTTGCTCACACGCTGTTTAGTATTGCGATTCAATCTTCTGATGCCTTCCCCATCGCTGTGAAAGTATCTTACAAGTAGGAATTCTATCTTGAGTTATTCAAGTACATCTTATATTTTCTATGATGATTTAAAAGTTTCCTTATAGTTGCTATAACCAAAATTTGCACCAAAATTTCGAATATACTATAATTCACATTATAACAGAATAAGTTTTTAGATCATAGTTCTCAATATGTAATATGTAAAATGCAGCCACCATATTTCTAATCTTTTTTTTCTAAAGCCTGCCCACATAACACAGACTCCAAGTACTTAAGAATTATATAAAGGATGCTGCAAGATGTTTGTAGTGCAGTACTTGAGGTTGCCTGGGTTTGTGAGGAAGTCTGGTGTAAGGGCTTAGCTGATAGCCTGACATGTGTTTGAAATTGTTTTTTTTCTGCTTTATACTGACTACATGCACTTAGGCAAATAATTCCTTGGCATTTGGTTTTCTTATTTGTAAGGTAGGGAAATCATTCTGATCTTGTGGAGTTATTGCAAATACTAATATTTGTAAGGTACCTTCTAGCAGGTAATCAAGACAAGATTTTTATTATTTATTTTGCTACTTTCTAGGCTGCTGGAAACTTAGTTTTTTGGGTGTGCCAAAACTGCCATTGGGATCCGTTTTAATAATAGTAACTTAGTTTTAATAGTAACAACCTTTAACACTAGATGCTTCCTGGATTTTATGATTCCATCTGTCCTTTGTATAGACCAGCATCTTAATTGGGAGTAGGAAAGGAAAAAGAATACTGCAGGCATACCTTTGCCCTTCATTCTCCAGACCTCTGTGTCTTGGTGAATGTGGTGACTGCTAAATAGTAAACGATTACTGTCACCAAGTGGCAGAAAATCCCTGAAAAGAAGAATATTCTTTGACTTATTTCGTTTATCTGTTTTTTTAAGATTTGGAGAGACTTTTTTAGATTAAGCGAAGGAAAGATGAGAAAGTACAGAGAGCTCCTGCCCATGAGAAGGCAGGAGAGGGTAAAAGCCCCTGACTTATTTATTGAGATCAAGGCATTCAATATTACTTCTAGTCACTTGTGGGATTTATTTAAGAAGATAGGGAAATGTTGCCTAAGGTGGTCTTCTTGCATTGCCTTTCTTTTTCTTAATACAGACCGAAGGAGGAGCTCTGAGAATAATGGACAGGCTACAGAATTTATGCTCCATATTTCTCAATCCACTTTGAGTATAAATGAATATGATGAAAACTGAAAATTCAAAATAAGTCTTAAGTCACTATTTTTACCAATGAACTTCCACTTTTGGCAATATAGTTAATAATGCTTGATAATATTCATGTTATGATGCATTTTATGGGCTATTCATTTTAAATAAAATTTGTCTATTTTTTGTGTGAAAACTCTGACTCCAAAAGTCATTAGAAGTTCCCTAACTCAGATTTACATAGGACTTGTGTCCACTTGAAGGCTGGCTTCTAGAGCTGTTCCTGTGGCACTATGGAATCTTTTTAGATTCTTCATAGGTCTTGTAGTTGTAAATGATAACCTTGCTCATTTTTATATTCTTTAACAAAACGTGAAGGACCTTGGAAGTTAATCCAAAGGGGAAAAACAACACAGTAATTTTATTTTCTCTTCAATAGGCCATTTTGATGTCTTTTTGTTTTTTTTTTTAATGGCCAACCAATCAAAAAAATCAGTCTCAAAAGAAATAGCAATGTAGAATTTTAAAATTGAGCTTTGCTGCAGTTTTTTTAAAGGCTAATCAAATTGTGAGTATAGTTTTTAATCAATGTAGAGATCATTAGAAATCACACATACCAGTTTGGATTTTCTGTGATTATCACTCAGACTTACTTACTAATTATTTTTCTAAATGGCAAGATACATCTCCACTGCATCTTTCTCCATATGATGGTCCCATAAGAAATCATTTTGCTATTAGCTTGGAAATGTTCCCAGAACACCACAGCGTGGTGACAGTCTGCAGCATAGCCTCCAGGGAGACATCAGATGACAGTTCAAGTGTGACTTTCGTGCTCTGGACCCCACAGCTGAAAACAAGGGTGCAGAGTGTGTCTGAGAGGGAGGTGCTGAACAGGGGTGCTCTGTCTCTGTCAGCTCCTCAGCCTCTGGGGACTGCAATCTAAAAGCTGTCAGTGGGCTCCTGGGCATTGCTTTTAATCTAGATCTTTTTGAGGGTCTTGAAATATGGCGGGAATAACCAGTGTGAATCAACCAAATGCTCATCCTGCCATGGCCAGCTGTTATGACCAGCTTTCCTATGCAGACTTTAAAATAAGCTGTTAAACTTAAGTCATTAATCTTCGCAGCGGCCCTTTGGCATCATACACATCCGTCACCACCCATCATTGCCCCTGGGAAATCTGGGATTTCAAGGGTGTGGCTCAGGGCTGCACTCAGAGTCCCAGGGGATTCTGTAGTCCACTCTGGGATAATTGACAGTCACAGTGGGTTGTGGGATGAGGCCAAAGTACTTTTTCTGCCCAAATTCCACTCAAAACCTCTGTGCCATTTGAAGAAAGAATAATAGAAGAATGAAAGAATAATTTGAAGAAATAAAAGTTATTAATTCTGGTTTCAGTCTTTTTCCAGATTTTTCTTGTTATAAAGCTCTCTTTCCTATCACTTTTATTTTTATTTTTTGAGATGGAGTCATGCTCTGTACCCCAGGCTGGTTTGAAACTCACAATAATCCTCCTGTTTCAACCTCCTGATTGCTGAGATGATAGGCACATGTTACCTCACCCACTAATAATTACTATGGCTTTGATTTCTCATACCTGAAGCCATAGATTCATAGTTTTGTAGTTTTTTTTAGAAATTTCATAAATGGACAACTTTAAATCTCTCTATAAATTTTTGATAACCTGAACCAGGGAAAAATTCATTGGCAATGAGTGGTTAGGCATTCAGGAAGAACTCTAAATCCTGGCTTCATAAATGTTTCCCAAATGAATGTATGAATGAAGAAAACCATATGAAGACAGGGTTGGAAGAAAATGAATTGTGACAGTGGTAATTGTTCCGATATTATTGGCTAAAGCTCAGAGATTTACTGAATTGTTCTTGATTTGGAGCTATAATACTATCTTTAACCTATTCTATTTTGTAGGATAAAATACTAGGGATTGTGGAGAATTTAACTAACATACATGAGGTTAAGATTCTTAAAAGTGTAGTCTCAGTAAAATATGACAAATTACAGGACTCATTTACTTATGTAGAACCTATTAGTTGGTATAATGTCATTTGATAAGGGAGTTAAAGTCCTGGTCTGTCACTTATTCCCTGTGACTGGCCAAGGTCACTTAATTTTAATGAGTAGTTTTCTTTTTATCTATTAAATACTAATAATGGCAGAAACTTTACAGAGTTATTGTAAAGAGGAAATAAGAAACATGAGGACCACTAACCCACTGACCCCAGGTGAAGCCAGGTTTTGGACCTGTGCCTTGAAATCCCACCAGCCCTTGAATTCCCCCTCCCCTGACCCTAGGCAAGGCCAGGTGAGGAAGCTATGCCTTGGCTCCCCACCAGCCCATGTGCCCCACAATCTTTCCCACTGACCAGGTAAAGTTACTGTTCCAGGCCAGGTAAACAAGCCTCCACTTAGCTCCAGACCAGCTTGCACACCCAGGACCTCACCAGTAAACCCCCTGACCCCAGGGGAGACCAGGTTGGGGACCTGCGCCTTGGCCCCCAGCCAGCCCTTGTGCACAGAGACTCTGCCCTCTGACCCCCTACCCTGGGTGAGGTAAAGGTGGAAGCTGTGTCTTGTCTTCCTACCAGCCTGTGAGTCCTGTGACCTTAACCACCAATCCTGACTACTGTTGGGTCCAGCCCCCAGCCTGCTCCTGCTGCTGAAGGTTTGAAAAACCCCCACATTGCCTGGCACCAGAGGAACCAGACACATGCTAAAACCTCACCAGTCCTTGCTGTAAACTCATGTGAGGACCCCACTCCTGCTGAGGGCCTGTGAAAAAACAAGTTCTCATCTGAACTTGGGCAGGTTGCAACACAAAAAGGACACAGAGGCACAGTGACCCACACAAAGTTTGCCTAGCCCCACATTGGAAGACTGCAATGAAAATATCAAAGAAAGGGCAAGTATACATGCCCAGGAGGAGATGACAACATGTTCAGTGTGGAGGCTCCTAAACAGGATGAATATAGAGCTACCAGAGAACACAGTTATCCCACTACTGAGCATCTGTCATGGTTTGATCCAGGTGTCCCCCACAAACAAATGAATGTGTTCTGATTGATCAATCCTCAGCTGATGGCAGTTTGGGTTTTATAACCTCTCTGGAGCTGTGTTGTCAGGGGCAGGCTTATGGGGTTAAAAGCCAGTTTCCCCTTGCCAGTGTTTGGCACACCTTCCTGACATTGTTTGCAGTCTGTGGCAGAGGTATGTCCACCCCTCTGCTCATGCGATCATTTTCCCTGCCAGGATGGAGTCTCCCCTCAAGTCCATAAGCCAAATAAACACATTCCTCCACAAGCCGCTTTTGTTTGGATTCTTTCTGTGCAGTAACTAGAAAGCTGACTGCAACAGCATCTACCCCCAAGTTTCCTCGCTGAAGCACAGAGACCTTTGCTCAAGCATGTTTATAGCAGCTAAATTCATAATAGCAAAGAATTTCAAATTCGGCCAATTTTCCACTTAGTGAGGGGGACCCCTTGTCTGGAGCTTGGGATTCAGGGCAATAGGCACTGGATCCTGTACTCTTGGGATCCCAAGACAAGTTGCACTATGGGAGCGATTGACAGGGAGGCTACTAAAAATAGAATCTAGGTAATCCAGAATTGTGTATATTTGTTAACCTACACTGATCTCATTCTCCGATGGAGATTGTGTTTGTATTTTTCAGGATGCAGTGAGAGAGCTGGGGCCCATCTAACCCTACCAACTGACTGTAGGCCGATAGCTGAGATTCTGGCAAGAGAGGAGCCACCACAGTCATACCATGGAGGATCCATATGGAACCCCACAGAGAATGTCGGGATGAACAAGGGACCCACAGCCACAGCCATTCAATCAACACAGGATAAGCCAGTGAGACAGAAACCAACGATTTTCGACACAAAGACCCCTAAACTCACAACCTTAAAGCAGCCTTAATACTCATCCAACACGACTCAGGGAACTGAGAGGAAGAGGGGGCAGAAAAATTGTGAGAGCCATGGTGGGGGAGATTATCCAGAGGCATGGCCAGGAGAACCTGGCTGAATACTAGGCTAGCCATGGTCCCCTGTCACAAGGACTGATCCAGACGACCCATGGAGGAGGTTATCCAGCGGATTTGAGAGGGGAGGGCAGCGGGGAATTGGGGATAACAACTCATTGTTTGCCCACTAAATATTGTAACTCATTATGGACAATTAAAAAAAAAGAATTGGAAAAAATAAAATAAAAAAA
>PVHP010055096.1:0-10247 GCA_004024765.1 Zapus hudsonius | reverse complement strand
CTGGTGTAATATTCTTGCATTGAGGTCTGCCCATTTCGATTCCACTTGAGGTGGTTGGGAGAATGCCTTTGAGATATCTGCAGGGGTCGGTGGGTGTCGGGGATGGCAGAGCGCAGTGGGCAGTGGGGCGGTTTCAGTTGTCGGGGCTGTGGGGGTTGGTGGTTGTGGGGAGGGATAGCATACCCCCGGGTGTCGTGGGTACGGGGTGTGGGGCCACCAGATTAGGCAGGCCAGGGGTACAGGCCCACAGAGGTCTGCAGTCCCAGGGGATGAGGGTCAGCGGGGGGGAGGGGCGGGTGGGGAGTCTGCTGAGATCCCTGGATCTAGTGTTGCTGAAATCTCTGGGTGCAGATAGAGGGGCTGATGGGTTCCTCAGGCACAGAAAAGGAGCGGAGACGCACTGGAGGCCGGGGTGGTCAGGAAGAGGGGCTACGAAGGAGGTCCCGGTTGAATGTGTGAAAGAGAATGAAAAAAGAAAAAAAGAACAAGAAAGCTGTGGGGGGGAGGGGCGGAGCAGACATGCTGGAGGCTGGAGGGCAGGGGGAGGGGCTACGAAGGAGGCCCTGGTCAAAACATGAAAAAAAAATCAAGAAAGCAGCGTAGGGAGGGGGGAGGGGAGGAGCAGATGCGCTGGAGGCCGGAGGGCGGGCAGGAGGGGCTACAAAGGAGGCCCTGGTCGAACCGTGGGAAAAAAAAAAACAAGAAAGCAGCATAGGGAGGGGGAGGGGAGGAGCAGACACTCTGGAGACCGGAGGGTGGGGCGAGGGGCTACGAAGGAGCCCCAGTAGAACAGGTGAAATAGAAAGGAAAACAAGAAAGCTGAGTAGCAATGGGGAGGGGCGGAGGCCGTAGGGTGGAGGGGAGGGGCTACGTACAGAGGCCAATGAAGAAAAAAATATTGATATAAGGAATAAAATAAAAAGAAAACAACAAAAAATAGAAAAAGAAAGATATGTTAGTGCCCAGGAGGGGCGGGATAGACAGACAGAGGGAAGGAGGGTGGGGACCAAAACACAAGGAAAGCCGTGCAGAAGGAAAGCCTCAGTCGCCAGCGGGCAGACTCTGCCTGCCTGGATGACTCACTGCCTCCAGTCGTATGGATCCTGTGCTCGGAGATGCCTGGAATTCAGCGGGCGGTCGCAGGTTGTGTCCACGATCTGAATCCCTGCTGAAACCCCTGGTCCTATTTCCTGAGGTGTGCGGCGTGTCTGCTAGTCAGCCATCTTTCCCGGAACCTACAGGAAATCTTTAAGAGGTGTAGCAGGGGAGAGAGCCTGGCCCTGTGGAAAGCAAAGCCACCCCTCCCAGGCACAACTATGTCTTCTCCCCTATCAAAACCATTAATAGGTAGAACAGAGTGTGAATGGAGTGGCTAGACAGTGTTCCTATAGACAGAGAAAATAATGTGCCATATGAGAATCAAGCCATTACTACTGGGATGGTCAAGTTAGCTCTATGATTTTTGAGATCCAAATGTTCTGCATTATCTCTATTGAGAATCAAGTCTTTGAAAACATATTTTAAGTCTAAAAATCTAAATAAAATAAGTTGGCACCCATGTCATGGTTGCCTTAACCTGCATGGATACTCTTTTCTGGTCCTGCTATTCTGAGAATCTGAGAACTGTGAAAATGAATTATCTCTATGCTTTCAGCTTTGAGTAATTGAGGTGCTTACCTACAAAGACAAGCAGGTAACTCAAAGGGAAGGAAGCAAACACGAAATAAAAGCAGTAATTCCAAACGTTTTTCATATCATTTGTTAAGCCCAAATGGAGAAAACATTGTGTTCTTTTTTTTAACATAAATAATTCCTAACTGTTTGTTATAAAAGGACTTAAGTCTCTAACAAATTGAGTAGTTTAAATTTGTTTGGGGAAAAGATGAAAATGTCTCCTGGACTTCTACCATGTTTTGCCTGTAATTTGGGGACAGCTTCCTGTGTTTTTATTGGGATAAAATTATTTTATCAAAATTAAAGTGTTTTCTGAATTTTAAGAAGAAAATGAAAAAAGAAACCATCAACTAAGGAGAAAAATTTAGAAAGTTATGGATGTGAGATATATTTTGGTAAAGAAGGTTAAAGAAAGAAGGGAAATGCTTTTAGATTATAGGGGATTTTTAGATGGTAGTTTTTGTTCTAAAACATAGTTCTGCCCACCCTGCTGTTACCAGTGAGAGTATGGGTGGATGCTCTCATTTGCATGCTTCCCCTACCCTGCCTGGGAATATTGAAGAAGAGACAGAAACATGTAAGAGCAGGGGATGGGAAGGGTCACTGTGGAACCCTGACAACCAGACAGGATAAGGTCATTATACCTATGATCTCATACCAGATGGGTTCACCTGCATAAGACCTACACACGATGAGGCCAGTCGACATTCTGTTACAGACAAAGCATACTGAAATCTCCAAAAGAGAAATATCTAGTCATACATAAAAGCAAGACTATCAGTCAGGCTTGAAATGATATATTTCAAGTATTGAAATACCACAGTTTCAACTCAAACTTCAATACCTAAAAAAATAATCTCTCATAATTAAAAGAGAAAGAAAAATGATTCATGATAAGCAGGCTAAAATAATTTATGAGCTCTAAAGCCAGCTCTATCAAGGATACCAGATGGAATAATTCTCATCACAGAGAGGGATAACACATTCAAGAGGCTGCAGGAAGAAAAACATAATAGTCAATTCTGAAATGGTTGATAACTGACTAAGAAACTGAAAAATACCAAACACCAAGAAATGTTCAACATGTCAGCAAGTAATTGATATTTCTAAATAACAAAAAAAAAAGACACAGACTAACAGAGTAGATCAGAAAGCTGCCTTCAAGAAACCCACCTCATTGTCAAAGAAACCTCCTTCAGCTGACAAACACTATCAGGAAAGTGCTAGCCTGGGATCCTCCTCCAGGATGATTACGGTAGACACTGCAGAGAATCAAAACTCATCAAAGCAGAAAAGAAGCTGCTGAGAGTTCAACTCTAAAGGTGTTATAGTTACCTTTGCATCAATGTACAAAATACCCAACCAAAAACAGACAGTAGGAGGAAAGGATTTGTTTTTGGCTTACAGTCAGTCTTGAGGAGGAGCTTAATGATGACAAGGGAAAATGCTGGACCTCACCTCTGCTACAGCCAGTGGAAAACAGCAACAATATAGTGAGTAAAACTAACCCTGGCAAGCTACAGGCTAATAACCCTCAAGATCCATCCTCAGTCACACAGCTCCTCCAACAAGTCTCTAACTCCCAAGTTGCCATCAGCAGGGGACCCACATATGGGAACAACTGATTTCAAACCACCACAAAAGGAGACTTTAAAAATGTCCTCCAAGACTCAGGGCATTGTGGAAGAGGGGGCAGAAAAAAGATAAGAGACACAGAGTGGGCACAAGTTGTCGGTCCAGACACATCTTATGGGAAGAAGGTGTTTATTTCAGTCTTACAGAGTCCAAGAAAACACCATTCATGGCAGAAGAAGCTGGCTTCCCTTCAGAGATCCAAGCAGAGAGACATCACCAACAGCCAGCACCACAAAACACAAACAGAATTCAAATTACTCTCCCCACATTTTTGGGCTGGAATTCAGATCTTCCCCCAGACACACCTTAGGGTGCCCCAGTGATATACTTCTTGTCTGGTAGCAGAGATCTGTCTGCTAGGGGCTCAAGTAGGAAGTTTAATCAAAACTTACTGAGTCTATGGGGCCATACATTCAAATTATACCATTAATGAAAAGCTAACACTGATGAAACTGCTTCACAAACTAGAAAGGAAGAGAACACTATCAGCCTCACTTCTAAAGTCAACATCACTCTGATTGCAAAACTGAATAAGGACATGACCATCACAACCACACCACAAAATTATATCTGATAAACACCTCCAGCAAATAGAAGAATACAAAATCAGCATGCAGAAGGCAGTAAGATTTCCTCATAAAATAATGAACTTGCCAATAAAAAATTTATTCACAATAGTTTCAAAATAATAAAATGTGATAAGATACCCAGGGCTAAGCCTTAGTTAGAAAGACCTGTCTACAATGGACACTTTAAAACACTATCAAGGAAGGAATGACAATGTTCAATTTTAGTGAATCATCTCTATCACACCCTCCAAGGTTCAGGGACCATTGTGTAAGAAGTGGCAGAAAGAATTCAAGAGCCAAATGAAGGGGATGGGTGCTTACAATGTTGTTTTCTAAATACAAATTGGCCTTCATATTCATAACCTCACAGTGCCTGACACTACCTATACAAGACCTGCATAATAGGAGGGAAAAAATGCTGAGATCAAAATAGAAGACAGTCTAGTTGGAAAGAAGAAGGGATTTAGTGGAAGGGGGATTTAGACGAGGGAAAAGGGGAGTTATAGGAGGGGATTATGATCATGGTATATTTATATTTATGGACTTTGTCACTAAAAGGTTAAAAAACTATAGAGGACTTTGGAAATAGTAGCATACTTGCCTAGAACATGCAATTTGCTAGGTTTAGTCTCTAGTAATCAAAAAAACTATAAAAATAAAAATGATTGATACAGAAATATTTGCA
Organism: Zapus hudsonius; assembly: GCA_004024765.1. Classification (NCBI taxonomy): domain Eukaryota; kingdom Metazoa; phylum Chordata; class Mammalia; order Rodentia; family Dipodidae; genus Zapus; species Zapus hudsonius. The sequence goes on along the minus strand of PVHP010055096.1, from coordinate 5,684 downwards.
GTTTTTAAGATATATTAGTCTGGCCACCAATCTCTCTGCATCTTCTCATGAAATGTGTTTCAAAAGTAAAATGTAAGGAATTCTAATAAAATAAATAAAAATTTATCTTCTATAAATATTATTTCAAATAATTTATGAAAGGACTTTGAAAAATTGAGTTATTGACCCCAATTGATTTCCAACCTTCCTTAAGAAAATCATGTTCAGTTCTCCTCTTAAGATTCAATTTATAACAATCAACTAGATGGAAAAAAACAAAAGTTTCATGATTTACTTGTTAAATCAGAAAGCAAAATATTCTCTGAATTATTTTATTTTGCTATAGTGTTTCCCAGTCTCAATAGATTCAAATAAGTAGTAGCTGAAGACTCTCACCAGATAGTAATAACTAGCAAAGAAGCCTTCAAAGTACACTTAGTGTAGTGGTTTGAATGTAAAAGGCCCCTACAGACTCATGTCTGAATACTAGGTCCCCACCTTGCAGTACTGTTTGGGAAGACCGAGGAACCTTTAGGAGGTGGAGGCTTGCTGGAGGTGGGTCACTAGCAGCAGGCTTTGACGTTTGACACTTCTGGCCCACTTCCTGTTCATCCTCTGCTTCCTGATCATAACATGCTTAGCCAGCCTGCCTTCCCCACCATAAGAGACTTTATCCCTTCAGAGCATAAGCGTGTCATCATCATCTCTCTCTTGCAGTAGCATTTACTCAATACTATTTTCCAGAACTCAGGACACAAAATTTCTTCACCACCCTTAGTGTTTTCAGGCTTTTAAAAAAATACAGAGTAACTTCACACAAGTCAGCAGAATAAAATGTTCACAATGGCATGTTGAGCAGCACACAGACTAGCTCATTCACAAATTTATTCAACAACTGGCACATATCTGCTAGGTGCCAAGGAGTATTTCAATTTATAAGCTATAAAATATTCACCAAAAGAGATAGAGATACCTTTAGGAGAAATAATATTTGTGGGTGTTCTAAACACACCTAATAATACACAATTTTTTTCATGTGTACTACTTTAGTTCATTGAGAGAAATATAAATAAGCTTCTTTTCCTAAAATTCCATTTTCTTTACAAGCCAAGTATAGTAATCAAAGTCTAAAGAAGTTAAACATGATGTTTAATAGCCATAAAATAAATATCCTTACCAAGAACAGAAGATTTCTTTCCAACCACAGATGTGTTTCTTACTTTTGCTTTGCCAGGCCAAAGTCAGCTACAAGTCACACAAAGCAAGTCATGTGTTGCTGTTTTTTCTAGGATTAGCATTGTTCTCCAGCATGTGTTATTCTATACAGTAACTATTTAACTTTCCCGTAGAATGCTTTTCTTGCTTTACCTTTTGTCAAAAGCCCCACACACCATCTTCTACTCACTCAGCTTTATTTTTTTAATATATATTTATTGTCCATAATGAGTTACATTATTTAGTGGCCAAACAATGAGTTGTTATCCCCAATTCCCCAATGGCCCCCCTTCCCATCCCCACTCAGCTGGATATCCTCCTCCGTGGGTGGTCTGGATCTCACTCAGCTTTAGTACATGAATACATTACACCACTAGGCTTTACATTTTGACATAATACATTTATCTCTTATAAAAAACTAAAACATCATAAATCTCAGAGTTCCATTCCCATACAAACTGGCCAAAACTGAGGTCTTAATTCAAAGGGCCAGCTCACTGTCTCCTTCCTTGAACACTGGCCCACACCCCCCCACAAGCCCCCTTCCCACTAACCAGTCCAACACACCCCGAGTGCAGACATAAAAGCCCTTGTGTCATTTCCTTTGTTCTCTCTCTCTCTCTCTCTCTCTCTCTCTCTCTCTCTCTCTCTCTCTCTCTCTCTCTCTCTCTCTCTCTCTCTCTCTCTTTCCTCTGACAAAGGTACATATACTTCTTTGTCGAGCTCTCTGCTTCTGCTGTACCTCTCTGCCAGGCCTTGGGCTCCTATTCAATTTATATGTGCACCACCTTCATTCTCTCCTCTTTCTCTTTCTATTTCTCTATTTCTTTCTCCCTCTTTCCTTCTGTTCCTTGCTTCCTGGCTGGCTCATCACCCTCCCCAAACTTACCATACAATGCCTCCAGTGTGCACCATGGATCCCCTCCCTCTCCAAACTGCACCACCCTGAGTCACAGCAGCCGATTCACCAGCTTCTCACCTGCCCTTTTGCCCATAAGTCTGAATACACCCCCTTTAAGCCATTAATAATCCCCCAATTGAAAGTGTAGTTTCCCTCTGAAAGTGTGGTTTCAGGGCCTCTGTATTCAAAACCTCTTCCTACTCACCCCTCCCCCCCCACTCAGTGCTAGAATTACAGATGTGCACCACCAAGCCTGGGTAATGTAAAGCTATAGATCAAACCATGGCTTCCTACACAATATTCAAGATTCTACCAACTAATCTACTTACCTAGCACCCTTAAATGGTATTTTTTATTTTTCAGATGGTGACATAAAAACATGATCTCAGTTTGTACTAGGCGACCTCACAGGGCAAACTCCAACTGAGATGCTCACAGCTGAAAGTGGAGATCACCTTTTATTAGGGAAATTCTACCTGTTTATTGTCAAGGCTACACATGAAACGTTGAAGTAGTAGGTTACTAATCTAGGAACTTAAAGTACATCCAACTTGTTTATAAAGGCTAATCATCAAAGAAGTTTAAACATGAAAGAGAGTTTACCCTACCTATGGAAAGAGCAGAGTTAGAGTTGCTAATACCTTGTGGGATATGGCAAAATGATACCTAGTGATAAGATGAATGGCATGTCACCAAGAACAGAATAGAATGTATAAACACACACACACACACACGCACACGCACACACACACGCACATGCACATGCACACGCGCACACACACACACACACACACACACACACACACACACACACACACACGATTAATGGAGAGTTTCTATTGCTAGAAATTAGCACTGTGCCAGTAAGGCACATAGAGGGTGGGTTAAAAGTTTAACTTTGAATTCCAACATCTCCCCCCACCACCACCATTTTCATTTTTCTAAAACCTTGACTTCTTCTGGAAACATTGTCTGGCAGAGAGCAGAGTGTCATGAAGACAGTAAACATGGCTTCACTCTTGATGTGCCAAGAGACCAGGGAGACGACCATTGATGCTAGAAGGAAGCATACAATACCAACAATTTAAACAGCACTAAACAGTAGGCACAGGCTTTTAGTCATCCAACATGAAAGAGTTATAGCAGTGATGTGCACAGGTGCTGGTACTATCACGTATACCTGCAAATTAAGAAAGTAAATTTATGTTACTTTTTTCTAAAGAATGGCATTGAAATTTTGATGGGTCTGTATTAAATCTGTAAATTGCTTTTGTAATATGGTCATTTTCACAATGTTGATTCTTCTCATCATCCATGGTTGGAAGATTTTAAATTACAGCTTGAATTTTATCAACTTTTATAGCTTTACTTAAATTATTTATCTCTTCTGAGTTTAACTTTGGAATAGCATATGTGTCAAGAAATTCATCCATTTCTTCCAAGCTTCCTAGTTTTGTGGAATATAGATTTTTAAAATATGTCCTTTTCATTCTCTCAGTTCCTTTGGAGTCTATTGAAATATTTTCAATTTCATCACTAATCTTTTTGATTAGGGTCTTCTCTTTCTTTTAGTTAACCTAGCTAGGGGGATATCAAATTTGTTTATCTTTTCACAGAACCAACTCTGTTTTATCAGTTTTCAAAATTGTTTTCTTTGAATTTGAATTTTTAAACTGAAATGGTTTCAATGATTTTTTTCTAATTCATTAACTTCTGCAATGATCTTGATGATTTCTTCATATCTGTAACATCTGAATTTAGATTCTTCTTGTTTTTCTGAGGACTTCAGATAGATTGTTGGATTATTTATTTGAAATCTCTCTACTTTTGCAATTTAGGCATTTATAGCTATAAATTTCCCACTTAGGGCAGCCATCATTGTTTTGGGATGTTATAGTTTCATTCAGTTCTAGGGATTTTTTAAAATTTTCTTCTTGATTTCTTCAATGACCTGTTTATTGTTCAGCAGTGTGTTGGTCAATTTCCAGAAATTTGTGTGCTTTCTGTTGTTTCTCCTCTTAATTTCTAGCTTTATATTTTGGTCAGATACAATACAAGAAATTATGTCAATTTTCCTAAATTTGTGGAGACGTGCTTTGTGCCTTCATAAGTGGTCTGTTTTATAGAAAGTGCCATGAGCTGCTGAGAAGATATATTCAGTTGAATTGGGATGGAATGTTCTGTAGATGTCTGTCAAGTCCCTTTGACCTGTCGTTTAGTTCCTTTGTTTCTCTATTTTCTGTTTAGATAATGTGTCAGCTGGCAATAGTGGGAGGTTGACATCACCCACTGTTATTGTGTTGGTATTTATGCCTGGCTTTATGCCTAGCAGATTTTGTCTTATAAAATTGGTACAACTGTGTTTTCTACATATATGTGTGAGATCTTATATCCTCTTAATGCATTGTTCCCTTGATCACTATGAAGTGGCCTTTACCTCTTCTGATTAATTTTAGTTTAAAGTCTGTTTGTTGGACATTAGTATAGACACATTCACTTTTTTCCTATTTCTATTCTTTTAAAAAAACTTTAAATTTGCATTTATTTGAGAGAGAGAATATGAGTTTGCCAGGGCCCCTCGTCACTTCAAGGGAACTTCAGACACATTTGCCACCTTAAGCATCTGGCTTTATGTGGGTAGTACTGGGAAATCAAAACCTGACTGGCAGGCCTTGTAAGCAAAAACTTTAACCACTGAGCAATCTCCCCAGTTCCCTAATTCCACTTGCCTTGAATATATTTTTCCACCTTTCACCCTTAGGTGGTGTGTGTGTGTGTGTGTGTGTGTGTGTAATAGCAAAGTGACTTTCTTGAAGAGAGCAAAATAATGGACTGTGTTTTCTGATCCAGCCTGTTAAGACTGTCTTTTGATTGAAGAATTGAGTCTATTGGTGTTCAGAGGTATTATTTAAGGTTGTGAATTGATCCCTATCATGATGCTGATGTGGAGTTTGGTGTTTATTGGTCTTCATTGGCTTTAATAGCTGTTCTTTTTTGATTACTGTTATTTCCCTCCAATAGCCTTTTTTAAAAAAACTTTTATTTGTTTATTTGAAAACAGAAAGAAAGGGAGATAGAGAGAATATGGGCATATGGGCATGCTAGGGCCTCTTGCCACTGCAAAAAAAAACTCAAGACAGGTGTGCCATTTTGTATATCTGGCTTTACAAGGGTGCTGAAAATCAAACCCAGAATGGCAGGCTTTGATAGCAAGCACCTTTAACAGCTGAGCCATCTCCCCAGGCTCCTGGAACCTTTTTAATATGCTTATTCTTATCTTGAGAATGAAGTATTCCATCCAGTATTCTCTATAGGGCTGACTACAGTCATATGTTCACATATCTGGCTTTTATCATGGAATGATTTATCGTGGGATAATTTTGCTGAGTAAAATATTTGGGGTTGTCAGCTGTGGTCTTGACAGACTCGAAGCTTCTCTGGCTTTTCAAGTTGCCTTGATTAGATGTTATTCTGATGGGGTCACCTTTATAAGTGATGAGCTGTGAATCACTTGAAGCCTCTCTCTCTCCCTCTCTCCCTCTCCTCTCTCTCTCTCTCTCCTTCTCTCCCTCTCTCCTTCTCTCCCTCT
>PVHP010055095.1:0-10247 GCA_004024765.1 Zapus hudsonius | reverse complement strand
ACTATCTGAATGCCCCCCATGTTCACTGTGATTGGACTGGTCAAGCTGATGTCATAAAGGGGAAGAACCTTCCGGAGGTAATGAGGTCATAAGGTCAGAACCCAGGAGTTGGGGCTTAAGGCTTCATGAGAGCAGCTTCATGCAGTGCCTGTCTCTTTTGCCCTCCAGCCTCCTGCACATGAGGACACAGGCTCCTGGTTGCTCGTGGAAGCAGAAGGTGTGGTGCTCACTCTGAACTTGCTGGTGCCTGGAGCTTCACCTTCAAGCCTCCTGAACTGTAAGAAGTGATTTCCTGTTGTTCATAAATTACCCAGTGTTAAGTATTTTTGTTACAGCAGCATAAATGACAATATACTTTTCTAACCTCACTTTTGGCTATACTCCCTGAATGGGTTTGACGAAAATGTTACAGAAAGTCTTGAGCCCAGCTGAGCTTGTTGGAGGAATAACCTTGAGCTCTATCCTGTGGGTTATCATTAGTCTCTGATCTTAAGTAGGGAGTTTAGGCCATAGCTGCCCTTTCTTTCATTGTATCCTCCATGAAGGAGTCCCTTGTCGCCTTCCCAGCTGTGTTCACACATTCTCGGGCATCTCATAGGCTCCATCTGCAAAGACTGTCAAAGCTGATAGGCTTCTCTGTGGCTGACTAGGTACACCAGGTTCTCTCCTTTTCTGTAGGAGTCCACTTTTGTGCTGAAGCTTATGCAATGTTTCAGTGGCATTTCAGAGTCTGATTTTCTAGAAATTTGACCTAGACTCTTTCCAGTTATTGACCTTACCAGGCCAAGTACCCCAAAGCCTGAACACTGGGCACATGGGCTGAGTGTTTCCTGACCAACTTAGTGACACTGTGGGTATCCAAAGCTGATGCATAGGGAGTGGTTCCTTCATGTCTTTCACTTCTTCTTAAAAACTTTATACACAAGATCATGTATAACCTGGTCCAAAAACACAGACAAATGTAGATAAAAGCTTCTTTTGCCTGTGGGTTTGGCCCAGTCAGTAAACTTCTTGCCACACTAGCATGGGGACCTGAGTTTCAACCTGGGGGCCTGTAAAGCAGAGAAGTGTTGTTTACTGGAAGGAACACTACCATTTGTCCTAATATCTCCTTTTTGTGCATCCCAGAACCCTATCCAAAGTTCAAGTGGATCTTCCCAATTCTAGAAGCATAAATATGTTAATTTATCACAGGTAATCTGAAGTCTTGTCAAGTTACAATCAATACAATGGTTACTGCAGACAGAGAGATGAGCACACAAGGTGCAGAGATGCAGCCATGTGGAACTTGGAGGCTGAGCTTCAGCTCCTTCGCTTTGGAGAACACCAGGGCTCCTCTCTCCTAGGACCTCTGAAGAAAGCCCCGCCTACCGACACCCCAATGTTGGATCATTGAAAGGGATTCCAGGTATCTGGCTTCTGAAATGCGAGAGCTTACCTCAGTGATGTAATTATAACTCTTTGGGAATTTTCTACAACTACCTTTCAAATCTCAAACACAGAGGCTCAATGAAACCCAGACTCAGGCTGTTCTTATAATTGTTTCCTTGTTCTACTTCCCAGGCTTTACATGCAGATGTGGAGGAGTTTTCACTGTGAAACTAAAGCTCACAGGCTCTTCATATAAAGCAAGACACAAGGCAGCTGTGGAATGGATAATGACGAATCTATTTAAGATGGCACTTGTCTAATAAAACTGAGCACAGTGAATGCATTCTGAACTACTCAAAGATGCCACATATTAGTGAGTTCCAAGAGTGCATCTCCCTATGTGTTTAGTCATTTATTGTCTCCTAGCAATGCTACAGGTATCATTTTTGAGATAGGGTCTCACTTTAGCCCAAGCTGTCTTGCTAATCTGTAGCTTCAGGCTGGCCTTGAACTAACAGCAATCCTCCTACTTCTGCCTGCTGAATTCTGGGATGAAATGCGTGTGCCATTTTTTTTTTGGTCTTGTGTGCTTCAAGGATCCTCTCCTAAATTGTATGCAGTCTAAATAGAGTCTATACCCATTACAATCTTGCCAAATTGATAATGCTTATCCCATTTGACCTACACTGACCTCACTCTCCACTGGAGAATTTGTTTTTTATCTTTCAGAAGGCAGCAAGAACTGTGGACATCATAATTCTCCCAACAAGACCAGAGATGATAGCTGACTCTCTGACAAGAGAAGAACCACTCCTAACATATCATCTAGGGTCTACCTGAACCACAGAGGAAGTGGAGAGATGAGCAAGAGGTCTGCTTCTACAGTGAGCCTAGCAAGCCTAGCCAAGGTGATGGAGACAGACACCTTGGAAATTCCAAACAACCTAACAAGGCAATCTGGAAGCTTCTGAGAGCTCAAGCCTAAAACCTGATTTCAGGTTGCACTGAAAACTCTCCTCAGAAGATGGAGACCATTGAGGGTCACAAAGGGGATGATGAGAACTGATTCCAGGACTTCCTCTGCAGTCCAGTGACAGAACCACTACTCTCCTCACAGTTTCCCATCTGGTGGCATCTTAAACCATTTTTAAGATCATGATTTTACCTTGAGGACTTAGAATGCACTAAAATACTTTTCATCATGTCACTTACAACCAGTTTTCAACATCATCAGGAAAACTGAAATCCATCCCAGCAGGGAATATGTATATTCTGGTGTCTTCATTTAAAAACAGACATCTAGTACTTTAATCACTTTTCAGGTTTCTCCATTACCCCCTATTTCATATGATTTCTATGTGTTCGTCTAATTTATTAGCATGAAAAAATCATACAAACTAGGCTAAGTGAAGGCTCAGTGATTGTTAAAATGCTTCCCTACAAAGCCTAACAACCCAGGTTTGATTTTCCAGTATCCACTTAAAGCGAGATGCACAAAGTGGTGCATGAATCTCCAGTTCCTGTGATGGGGCAAGAGACGTTGGAGAACCAACTCTCCCTCTCTTCCTCCCTCTCTCTCTCTCTCTCTCTCTCTCTCTCTCTCTCTCTCTCTCTCTCTCTCTCTCTCTCCTCTCTTCATACAAGTAAATAAAAACATTTTTTTAAAAACCTACAAACTATAAAGTGTGAATAAGAATGAAGTCACCTTGGCATAATCCAACTTCAAAATTCTCATTATGCTATACACAGACACGCCAACATCCAAATTGACATGCATTATATTAAAAATAAGATATTGCCATCAATAATTCCAAAGGAACCACAGAATGCCATCGATCAGCATCAAGAGACCCTTAGAGGTCTGGGATAGTAACCAGGCCCCAGATGGCAGTTAGTGCAATGCTGGAAGGCACTACAAAAACTGCCAGGGGAAGCAGATCAACGACAGCTGGAGTAAACAGACCATGAAACACAGTCTGAAGCCATGAGTAGGCTGACCATACCTCCTACTGGGAGAGGACAGCGAACCAAGAAAGGAGACTTGTGCAATGGAGGAGCCTGGGACTGGGGAGACAATCAATAGCTATTAAATTCAGCCAAATATTCCACTCAATGTTGGGGAGCCCTTTATTGGAACTGGGGATTCAGGGCGATATGCACCGGATCCCATAATCTTGAGATCCCAAGAAAAGACGCATTATGCGAGCCACTGATGGGGTGGCTACTAAAAATAGAAGCTAGTTAATCCAGAATGGTGTATATTTGTTAACCTATACTGATCTCACTCTCCGATGGAGATTGCGTTTGTATTTTTCAGGATACAGCAAGAGAGCTGTGGCCCTACCAAAACCCTACCAAACCCTACCAAACGACCGCAGGCAGAAAGCTGAGATCCTGGCAAGAGATGAGCCACCACAGTCATATCATGGAGGATCCATAGGGAACACTACAGAGAATGATGGGATGAACAAGGGAACCACAGCCACAGTCATTCAATCAACACAGGATAAGCCAGTGAGACAGAAACCAACGATTCTCTACGCAAAAACCCCTAACCTCACAACATTAAAGCATCCTTAATACTCACCCACCACGACTCAGGGGACTGAGCAGAAGAGGGGGTAGAAAGATTGTGAGAGCTGTGGTGGGGGAGGATATCAGAGGCATGGCATCCCTCAGTAACAACACACTTGGGTCAGGAGAACCCAGCTCAAGATTGGGCTATCCATGTTCCCCTACCACAAAGACTGATACTGACGGCCCATGGAGGAGGATATCCAGCTGACTGGGGATGGGAAAGGGGGGCAATGAGGAATTGGGGATAACAACTCATTGTTGGCCCACTATACATTATAAATCATTATAGATAATGAAAAATAATAATTCCAAAGTAAAAGAAAATAGAGATAATAGTTTATATTCTGTAGTCCTTCAAATTAAAGACATGACACTGCCCCAATAGTTACTCCTGATTTCAGGGGAAATTATTGTGGCAGTGTAGAATCCCAGAATGCATTGCATATTTGTTCAAAATCCAAATGACCAGCCTCCCATACAGAATATCTGCATCCCCGCTCTCAACACTCTACAATGTTACAGTAATCGGAACCTTTGTTTAAATACCCCACTATCCCTACCTACACGAATTTCCTGTATCCTGCATTGAAACTGATTCCTAAAGTTGTAAACTCCTTGTCTCTAATTGCTGAAAAGTTGAGAGATTCCTTCACAAATCAATGACTATGTCACATGATCTGAGCAAGCAACAGCTGGGCCTGCTGAGCTGAAGGGTTTTTGTTCCAGTCTGTATCACTGTGGGTGGATTATGCGACTGTGGGCAGTGATAGGTTGCAGCATCTTCAGGCTCCAATCCGCTGATGGTGAGAGAGAAGGAGGTTCCAGAACCACTGCCACTGAAGCGAGCTGGGACTCCAGAAGCCAGCTTTGAGGTTTCATATATCAGGAGCTTTGGAGAGGCTCCTGGCTTCTGCTGATATCAGTGCATGTAACTTAAATTTGAGCTGGCTGTGCAGGAGACAGTGACCCTATCCCCTTGAGAAGCTGCCATGGATGCTGGAGACTGGGTGAGTGTGATTTCCCCATTGGATACTAGGATCATGAGGGAAAGAAAAAAATCATATACAGTTTAGTACAGAGACCCAAGATCAACTCCATATCACTTAGTATGCAGAAAAACAAACAAAACAGGAAGAAAGAAAAGGTTTCCTATATAGTCCAACCTCTATGGGGAACAGGAACCTTGTTTGGATCTCTCAGCCTCCTCTCTTTCTTACCTGTAACACAGAGTAGGAGGAAAGAGGAAATTTGAGCCTGGAGATCCATTTTGTGTTCTGGTATCTGGGTCAGTCTATGCTCTTCTCCTCCTATAAGAACATCTCCTAACAGCAACTCTGAGCCACTTGGGGCTTCCCAGAGTAAATATGCAAATAGGGAGGAGACTACTCAGTTTTGGTCTGATGAGCCCATGTGGCCCTTTACTTCCTTGCACCAGTAAATTTGGTCAGCAAGGAGTGTGCCAGTTTTCTGTCCTCTCCCTCACCCACTAGGTGGTTCTGACTATGGTCGTGTGAATTTCTGGTCTTAGGAATTTCTGTGAAGATTGGTTCAATTTGAAATGCTTGAAAAGCAAACTCTACTGAGGAGTATATGAGATTTATTTCTCACAGGATAAAAATCTGTTGAACATGACTATTTCTAAAGTACATCAGAAAATCCTCATCCCAGATCTGCACCCTCTCTTTTTGTCAGCTGTTCAACTGAGACTTGCTCATCCTGGAAAAGCTAATGAACTAATGACTCTGAGCCCACAAAGCCCTGGGAGAGTCAGCATCCCAGGTGCAATCTAGGGCCCAGGGATGGTCAGGAACTTTCCCAAAAATTGAAGCTCTTATTTCATCCTGAGTTGAGTAGGAAAAATCAAGCCTCCTTGCTGAAATCGATGGAAACTTAGGTATTGTTTTGAGGGAGCAGTCATGTACCCATCATTCTATCCAGTGCTGAATTCAAGAAGCCCCAAGTCTCATAGGGAAAAGAATATTAACTCACATTAAACAACCGCCACTCACCATGTGAGAATTGCTTTGATACTGCGGTTTTGAGTTTTAAATCATCTTATTTATCAAGGATGCCAGAGAATAATTTTCAATCATATTAATTACCATGTTGGCTAAACTTGGTTGCAATTTAATTGGACTTCAACTCACCTAAACCACACATTTCTTGATCGGTCTGTGAGGGTATTTTCTAGAAAAATACCTGAGGGAGGAAGACTCTTGACAAAAAAATTCTCAAGCACTTCTAGTGGCAGGCCAGATATGAAGAGATCTGAGGGAAAACCATGACTGATTTCTCCCTGCCATTCTTGGCTGCTTACTGGTAAATAAATGTCTCCTGTACCTGCTACCATAAGTGCTGCTGTGCCGTCCTTCGTGGACACCAGAACATAGCTTCTTCCACCTTCCCTCACTGACTGAAGACCAACAGCTCTCCAAAATCCCACAGGCCTTCAGGGACACAATGGGGCTGGAACATCCAGTATTAAATTAAGAGTGTGAGGTAGGAGGTTCTCAGCCCCTTCATCAGGAGACAGATATTGCTTGACCACTTAGCCAGTTTTGCATAAGAGAATCTAATAAAATATTCACTAAATAAAATGTTTTTTCTATCATTTCTGTTCATCTAGAGAACCCTTATAATGCATTATATTTTTGCTATGTACAAAGTCACATATATATGAATTATAATGTAGATGTATTTGGGAAGCCATTATTTTCACAGATCTGTACATATTCAATAGGAAATGACCAAGAATAAGTGGTGTCTCACCTATTCTGTTAAGATTGAAGATTATGTGAATAAATGTTTTCATATTATAAACCATATTAAATAGGCTGTTTTGTTTCCATGGGTGAGTAAAATTTCACATGTAAGTTAAAAATCTAAACAAGGGAAAGAAAACAATGATTTCCAGGTTTTGACATGGCTGATACAGGACTGTGATTCCTGAGAAGAGAAAACAAGGATGCTAGCACCAAGAAGGACCTCACTTCCTGTCTGAGACTTGTTTCCTAAGTGAACACAGGCAAGGTAACAAATACTTTTGACACTTTCAGGTACTTGAAAACACAGAGACTAATCTTCCTAAGTAAACAATGTGGAATGTGCAGGACAGAGTATGTTATGAGTGAGAAGCTGTCAGTGCAAACACTCTGGGAATCTGAATGGACAGCCATCTCCTGGGAGCTGAACTAGCCAGGGAGCCTTGACCCTACTCACACCTTCTGAGAGCTCCAAACACACAAGAGATCCCAGCCCATCCACCTCCTCCAGAGAGATGGGCACACCCAAGAGCCTGGGAAACATGGACAGGACTGGGGTTGCAGTTGTGTCCTAATTGCTAATTTAATAGAAGGAATGATACTGTAACCCCAAAATTATATAATCCCTCTTGATGAGTATAAACCCTCAAATTGAAAGAGTAAGATTGAGCCAGAATTAACGATTAAATTCTACTCATCATATTAAGCCAACACTCCAGCTGCACCTGGGTAAATAGAAATGCAACTTTCTTGACCAGAGAGCTCTCCTTCAAATGTGAGCTTCATGCTTCAATATGCAGAGTTCTTTCCAAAGGAGCTGCACATTTTGGTGATTTCCACATCAAAGATGTGACACTTGCTGAACCACCATACAAAACTTAAGGCAGCACTACAATAAAAAATTATGAAATGACAAGGGTCAGGTTTAAAAGTTCACTACCCACATGCAATTCATTCAGCCATATATAAAATTAAAATTATGAAATTTGTTGAGAAATACATGTAACGGGAAACTACTATATTAAGAGAGACATACTGACACTCTGCTCTCCGAGTCCTTTGTGTTGGATATGTGTCACAACAGACATGTCTCTCAGTGATTACTCAACCAAAGGTGACAAAAAATTGGGAAAACTAGAAGAAATTATTTAATCTATTGACAAAAACTGCAGAGCCACAGAGGGCCCTGATGGCCACAGGGACAGTGAGTGCCCATACTACTTGACACCCTTGCTCTCCTGGAATCCAGAATAGCAGCACCCACAGCAAGGAGGCCTGACCATCTTTGACAACTGGCCAGTGGTTGTTCCTCACTGGTCATGTCAAGCTGTCCTCAAAGAAGTTCTGAGCAGTTCTGCTGGGTGTGATGGTCTGCAGATTAATTCATTGTGGTTACATTGTTCTCAGAACAACATCTGTACATGCTTTACCAGGGGCAGTGCTGCTATGAAACCCCTCCAAGTGTAGGGCACACGTTTCCCAAGGATGTTTGTGAACTTTCAGCTGTATTTTCATTTCTGAGCAGTGGCTGCCCACCTGTAGAATGACAGACATTTCAGAAACACTTTTGATGCTTCAAAGTCTCCGCAACACACCAGACTATATGTACTTTAATCAGACCATCTCCAGGAAGAGACTGCAGGTGGGTTTGTAGAGGACAGAAATGAGGTGGCATGGTTCACCTGGAGGCAGGGCTCAATGAGCCCTCAAAGTGTCCCCAGGAGCTTCAACACTTGAGAAATGTGAATGTGGAATGCAGGTGAAGGCTGGGAGCCTAACATGATAAATGACTTCCCTCCCTGTGGATAAGAGAAGGGCTTCTCCATCTGCTCAGCCTCCATGTCTGTACTGTGACCCCAGAGACACCATAGGGGAAGAACTTTCCTTGGTTGCTGAGGGAACTGGGGAACCATCAGGCTTATTCTTGTTACATCTATCACTGGAAGCCAGAGCTGCTGAATCATCAACTGAACAGAAGCCTGTAAGGCCCCACAATCTGGCTGGATGTGAAACATACCCAGATCACGCTGACAGAGAGTTCAGACCTGCAGACATCACTGGATACCAAGGGCATCAATAACTAATGGATTTATTTATTCTCCCTTTTGTTATATTCATTTCCTGCCCTAAACCTCTTGTCTGGATAGAATGGATAATCCCTCCCCCTGTTGGAGAGGTGGACAAATGAAGACAGTTGGGTATTTCACCATTAGAGGAAAGAAGAGAGTCCACAATGATCTAGGATAAAAATGTTATTATGGGGGCTGGAGCGATGGCTCAGAGTTTAAGGCAATTGCCTCCAGTGCCGAAGGCCCCGGGTTCAATTCCCCAGTACCCACATAAGCCAGTCTCTCTCTCTCTCTCTCTCTCTCTCTCTCTCTCTCTCTCTCTCTCCTTGAAAATGAATAAATAAAATATTTTTTTAAAATCCTATTGTGTTGGGCTGGAGGGATGTCTCAGTCATTATGGGACTTACCTGCAAAAACCAAGGATCTGTGTTTGATTCCTCATTGATTATGTAGAGCCAGATGCACAAGGTGGCACATGTATTTGGAGTTTGCCATGGCTGAGTGTCCTGGTGTACCCGTTCTCTCTATTTCTGTTACTCTCGTTCCCTCTCTTTCAAATAAATAATTTTTAAAAAATAAAAAGCATAGTATGGAGGGGGCGGAGCAAGATGGTGACCGAGTAACAACTTCGCCAGGACTCTCCGAAATGTTTGACTCCCCTCAACTGGTATCCAGGCTGTGGACACCGGCCGAGCCCGAGCTCGGACTCTCCCTCCCTCCCGAACCCCTGGGCTGCAGCAGACGGGGTTCGCGAGCAGCTCTCTGCTCCCCTGTGAAGCAGAGGGCCTAGCCCTCCCGCCCTCACTGGCTCCCGCCATTATCCCCCGGGGCAGATTCCAGGCTCTCCGCGGTGGCGGAGGTTTCATTGCAGGACTGAGACCCGGGTACCAGGCCTCTCCTCGGCATCGGCTTGGGCTGGGCCACGGAGGTTTGGGGTCTGTCTGCAATACAGGCCCAAGTTTGGGGCCGTCCAGTCGCTCCCCAGTTCCAAAACCGCCGCGGGTTCCCGGCAGCTCTCCGCTCTGCAGGGGAGCACAGAACAGGCTGTGCTTAGTGCACCCAGGGCGCAAGCCTCGGATCCCTGGCGCCAGTTGAGAGGCGTTCCTGCGGGTGCCGCCAGTCCTCAGAGGCGGTCTTCCCCACCTTCTGAGAGGGGAAAGAGTGACTCTCCATGGAGGTTTGGGGTCTGTCTGCAATACAGGCCCAAGTTTGGGGCCGTCTAGTCGCTCCCCAGCTCCAAAACCGCCGCTGGTTCCCGGCAGCTCTCCGTTCTGCAGGGGAGCACAGAACAGGCTGCGCTTAGTGCACCCAGGGCGCAAGCCCCTGTCCCCTCGCGCGGGTTCGGATCCCTGGCGCCAGTTGAGAGGCGTTCCCGCGGGTGCCGCCAGTCCTCAGAGGCGGTCTTCCCCACCTTCTGAGAGGGGAAAGAGTGACTCTCCACGGAGGTTTGGGGTCTGTCTGCAATACA
>PVHP010055094.1:0-10243 GCA_004024765.1 Zapus hudsonius | reverse complement strand
AGTCTCTGCTATTCTCCCCCACCACGGCTCTCACAATCTTTCCGCCCCCTCTTCCGCTCAGTTCCCTGAGTCGTGGTGGGCGAGTATTGAGGCTGCTATGGTGTTGTGAGCTTAGGGGTTTTTGTGTCGAGATTCGTTGGTTTCTGTCACACTGGCTTATCTTTTGTTGATTGAATGGCTATGGCTGTGGGTCCCTTGTACATCCAATCATTCTCTGTGGGATTCCATATGAATCCTCCCCCGTATGACTGTGGTGGCTCATCTCATGCCAGGATCTCAGCTTTCTGCCTGCAGTTGGTTGGTCGGGTTATATGGGCCACAGCTCCATTTTATTTTTTATTGTCCATAATGAGTTACATTGTTTAGTGGGCCAAGAATGAGTTGTTATCCCCAATTCCTCATTGCCCCCCTTCTCCATCCCCAGTCAGCTGGATATCCTCCTCTATGGGCCATCTGGATCAGTCTTTGTGGTAGGGGACCATGAATAGCCTTTCTGGTTTGGGTTAACTTTACATAGTATCATTTGTTTCTAATTCCCTCTAATCTTCCTGAAAATTTCATGACTTCATTTTTATTTACAGCTGAGTAAATCTTCATTTTACATATACACCACATGTTCATGATTTAATCATCAGTTGATGGACATCTCAGTTGACTCCACTTCTAAGATATTGTGAATAGAGAGGCAATAAACATGGATGTGTGAGAATTTCATATGCCCAGAAATGACAGAGCTGTGTCATGTTCTAGGTAAACCTTTAGCTTTGTGACAAATCTCCACACTGATTTCCATAGTGGTTGTCCCTGTTTACACTCCCACCCACAGTAAGTCTCCCATTCCCCACAGCCTTGCCAGCATTGACTGTCTTTTGTTTCCTCGGTGATGGAATGACCATACTGACGGGGAGAAGATGAAATTTCCAAGTGGTTTTAATTTGCATTTCCTTCAGGGCCAAGAATGTTAAACACTTCTTTCAAATAATTCTTGTCCATTTTTGAGTCTTCTCTTGAGAACTGTGTGCTCATCTCTTGACATTTATTAATCAGCAGTTTCATTTTTTGACAATTTAATGTTATATTCTTGATATCAAACCCCTATTGGAGGAATACCCAATGAATATTTTCCTCCATCCTGTATCTAGGCTTTCTTTTCACTTTGTTAGTTTTCTTTCTTTTTTTATTGTCCATAATGAGTTATAATATGTAGTGGGCAAGCAATGAGTTGTTATCCCCAATTCCCTGCTGCCCTCCCCTCCCCAATCCGCTGGATAACCTCCTCCATGGGTCATCTGGATCAGTCCTTGTGGCAGGGGACCATGGGTAGCCTAGTACTCAGCCCGGTTCTCCTGGTCCAAGTATGTTGTTACTGAGGGGTGCCATGCCTCTGGATAGTCTCCCCCACCAATGCTCTCACAATCTTTCCGCCCCCTCTTCCGCTCAGTTCCCTGAGTCGTGGTGGATGAGCATTAAGGCTGCTCCAAGGCTGTTGAGCTTAGGGGTCTTTGTGTCGAAAATCGTTGGTTTCTGTCTCACTGGCTTATACTGTGTTGATTGAATGGCTGGGGCTGTGGGTCCCTTGTTCATCCTGACATTCTCTGCGGGGTTCCATATGGATCCTCCATGGCATGACTGTGGTGGCTTCTCTCTTGCCAGAATCTCAGGTATAGGCCTACGGTCGGTTGGTAGGGTTAGATGGGCCCCAGCTCTCTCGCTGCATCCTGAAAAATACAATCACAATCTCCATCTGAGAGTGAGATCAGTGTAGGTTAAGAAACATACACAACTTTGCAATGCTGACATGCTTTGATTTTATCTAGTCCCTTTGTTGCTGTTGGATTCCTGTGCTATTTGGACTCCTGTTCAGAAAGTTCTTGCCTATTCCAATACCATCCATGAAAATGGCCATCTTTTCCTCTAGTATTTTTAGCATTAACATTTCACATGAAGTCTTTGATCCAGTTTGAATTGATCTCTGTGCCGGATGAGAGATTTCATTTTCCTCTGGGTGGATATCCAGACTTTCCAACTCCATCTGTTGAATTGCCATTTTTTTTTTCCTCCAGTGCATATTTTTGAAGACCTTGTTGAAAATTAGGAGACTAACTTTGTGGGTTTATTTCTGAGTCTTCTATTCTGTATCACTGGTCTAAATGTCTCCTTTGGTTCCAGTATCCTGCTGTCATTGTCACAATGGCTCTATAATGATTGGGATATTTTCAACAGTGTTCTTTCTAGTTACGTTTGGTTTGGCTGTGCATGGTCTTTTATGTTTCCATGTGAGTTGTTCAATTGTTTTATCTAGTTTTTAAATACCATTGGAATTTCTTTGGGAATTGCAATAAATCATAGATTTCTTTTGGCCATATAGATATTAATTTTTTTTTCTGCCAATCAAGGAGGACAGCAGGTCTCTCCAGTGTCTGATACCTTCTTTGTTTCTTTTCTCAATCTGGTAAAGTTTGCTTCATAGAGCTCCTTCAAATCCTTGGAAAGGCTTATTACTAGGTATTTTATTTTTGCAGGGGGATTATTATGAATGGTAGACTTTTTCTCACTTATTTCTTTTTTTTGGTTTCTCAAGGTAGGGTCTCACTCTAGCCCAGGCTGACCTGGAATTCACTATGTAGTCTCAAGGTGGCCTCGAACTCATGGTGATCCTCCTACCTCTGCCTCCCGAGTGCTGGGATTAAAGGCGTGTGCCACCATGCCCAGCTTATCTCACTTATTTCTGAGAGAGTTCATTGTTGTAAAATACGAAATGTACTCATTTGTGTGTGTTGATTTTGCATCATGCTATTTTACTGAAACTGTTTAAGTCCTAGAGTTTTCTGATAGACTCTGTAGGGTCATATAAGTATAGATCCACATTTTCTGCCAATAGGGATAGTTTCATTTCTTTCAAAGTTTTATCCCTTTTAGTTTCTTCTTTTGTCTACTTGCTCTAGCTATGACCTCAAGAGCTTATAGTAAGTAATAGTGGAGGTTGAGGGCATTCTTGTCTCATTTCAGAGTTTAGAGGAAATGTTTCCAGTTTTCCCCACTCAAAATAATATCGCTACAGGTTTGTTATATGTAGCTTATATCATTTTGAGGCATCTTATATCATATCTAATTTCTTCAGAACTTTTATCATAAAGGCACTTGTAACTCTGTCAAATGCTTTTCTGCATTTATGGAGCTTATCATATGATTTCTATCCATCAGTTTACATACATAATGAATTTTTTAAAATATTTTATTTATTCATTTAGTATATGTGGGAGGTATGGGAGCAGAAGAATGGAGACTATTAATTACTGCTTCAATCTCATTGCTCATTATGGGTCCTTTAAAATTGTTTATATCTTGTGGCTTAAATTTTGGTACATTGTATGCATTCAGAAATCTATCCATGTAATCAAGCTTGACTAACATTTTGGACTGTGAGTTTTCATATCTCTAAGGATCTTGGTTTCATTAGGATCTTTGTAACACTTCCTTTTACTGCTCTAATTTTACTCATTTTGATTTTCTCTCAGTTTGTTTAGGGTTTTTATAAATCTTGCTAATTTTTTTCAGAGGAAAAAAAACCTCTTTGCTTTGTTAATTCTTATATCATTATTTTAAGTCAATTAGTTTAAATTTCACTTATTTCTGCCCTAAAATTTATTACTTCTTGCTATGTACTAAGGTTTGAGATTTACATCTTACTGTTTAGCTTATACCTTGAATTGCATTGTTAGATTGTTGATTTGAGATAGCTCTGAATTTTGAATGTGCACAGTTATGGCTAAAATCATTAAAAGGCATTTTCAAATCATTTTAATTGAGCCCGCTATGATTCCATTTCATCTGATGAATATCGCAATGCTGACATAGATTTTAAAAAATGTGAATGTCTTAGAAATAGAAGCAGATGAGCTAAGTGTGTTTCTAGGTGAACGTTCTTCAAATTAGTGACTAGTCTTGTTCAATAAAATTGTGCTTTTAATTGTAACTTTTAATCCAAATGTTATCTGAATTCTGATAAATGTTACTTTCTGGCATCCATTCAAATTTTCATCTTCCTTTTTATGCTAAATATTTTCACAGGATCTGTAACATTATGCTGAAGAAAGATGAAGCAAGGTACATTCCAAATGGTAAAAGAGATGCTAGAATGTCATCCATTTTTTTTTCAACTTTGGCTGTTGAGTTAGGGCTGCAATTAAATTTGTAATTCCTCCTTGGCATGATACGATACCTGGTGCTGAGGTAGAAACCTTCATGAAGAGATTAGTAATTATATATGAAAGCAAGACAAGTGGGACTTTAAGAGATGACTGCTCCTGAAGTCAAGTGGTATAAAACAGGAAAAGAATATACATTTTCCATACCTCCATATCTCCTTGTCCACCACATGTACAGTCTCTGCCCTTATGAATAAGTTACCACACCAAAGAATACATAACTTGCCACAATTTGTCCAAAGTCTATTGTTTCCATTAGGATGCATTCCTGCTGCTACACATTCTGTGTCTGGATAAATACATTTTGACATATTCCCACTGATATGGGTTATTGATAATTAATATTTGTAAGCAACACAGAGAATGAGAGAGACAGAGTTTTGGAATCCCCCTCCCCCTCCCCCTCCGAGTTTGTGTCCTCTAATGCCAAAGAATTGTACACAGGGACGAAATTAAATTTTAATTACACATTTATTCTAATTTAGTAAATTAGGAAAAGGGGAGTTGGATGGGCAAATTTCCCAGTCAGCATGTGGGAAGTTATAGTTTTCCAGCCACCAGTGAGGGGAGAACACGTGTCAGAGAGTTAACAAAACTTATATTATTTAGCTAAATAAACCGCCCAAGAAAAGATAACAGAAGGCTCCCTTTATGAGAAAGAGAGATTCATGAGAGAAAAAGTCTGGAGCCTGCCCCCCACTCCAGTCATTAGCTGGGGTGGGGGGTAGGCCTTACCTTCCTAAGGCCTGGAAATTCAGCAGTCCTTCTACTCCATTGCCATGTGGGGGAAGAGGGCTGACTTCCTCAGGGGAAGCTAGTTTTAAGTCCTCCTCAGGTGAGTCAGAGAGACAGCTGATTTGTTCATATCTGACCAATCAGTTTTAGCACCTAGGTTGTAGCTCTAACTAGACACCACCCTCTTAAGGGGAGGGGGCTGCCTCTGCAGAGAGGTCTGACCATCACACCACCATATATTTGCCTTCAGAATAGTTTCAGTGCTAAAAATCTATTGATGTCTTTTCCCACTCTAACTTAGGGCAAACCCACATCTTTTTACTATCTCTATACTTTTGTCATTTTTGATTGACAAACATTTAAATTTCCTCTATTTTTGTTCATGGTTTCATAGCTCTTTTTCTTTTCTTTTCTTTCTTTCTTTCTTTTTTTTTTTTGAGGTAGGGTCTCACTCTAGCCCAGGCTGACCTGGAATTCACTATGTAATCTCAGGTTGGCCTTGAACTCATGACAATCCTCCTACCTCTGCCTCCTGAGTGCTGGGATTAAAGGAGTGCTCCCCCATGCCCGGCTATAGCTCATTTCTTTTTAGCTCTGAAAAGTATTCCATCGTCTGGAGTTACCACAATTTGCCCGTTTATTTACTGAAGGATATTTTGCTTGTGTTTTTTTTCTTTTTCCAGTTATGAATAAAACTGCTCTACACATTCCTGTGCAGGTTTTGCATAGATATAAGTTTTTACTAGGTTTGGGTACATACTAGCGAACATGATTTCTGGACTAAATGTTAAAAACTTGTCTTATTTGAAAAGAAGCCACCAAAGTGCAGTTCAACGTGGCTGCACTACCTTTCATTCCCCTCAGCAATGGCTGAGAGTTGCTGTGGCTTCATATTAGCATCAGCATCTGCTCTTGTCAGGGTCTTGGCTATTCTAAGACATGTGTGTTGATACCTCATTGTTTTAATTTCCATTTCCCTAATGACGGCATTGTAGAGCGTCTTTTCATATGCTTATTTGCTATCTGCACCTTTTATTTGGCAAGTTGTTTTTCACAGTCTTTGTCTCATTTTTCATTGAGTCATTGGGTTTTTCATATTTGAGTTTCAAGTGTTATTTGTGTATTTTTGGCATAGGAATAAACCTACAGACGAATTCAACAGAGTGGAGGTCTGAGGAAAAAAAAAATCTATATGTTTACAGTCAATTGATTTTTGACAAAGAAGCCAAAATATATGCAATAGGGAAAGGACAATCTCCTAAACAAATGGTGTTGGGAAAACTCAATATTCACATGCACAAACAGGAATTAGATCTTTTCACATTATATACAAAAGTCACTCAATGTTGAACCTGAGAACTGAAACCATAATTTCTTGAAGCAGAGAAAGAGTACTGTGGCTTCCGCTGAGTTTACGTCTCCACAGCACAGATAACAGACAAAAAGGACGAGTGGAACCTCATGAGACTTAACCACTTCTGCCCAGCAAACAATAACCTGAGTGAAGAGACAGGCTGTGTAGTGGGAGAATGTAGCTACAGATCCTGTACATAATAGGTTTGTATCCAAAGTATTTTAGGATCTCATAAGACTTAATAGTAAGATAGAAAATAATCTGATCAAAGATGGGCAAAGAATATGAACCAATATTACTTAAGAGCATACTTTAATGGCTAAATGTGAAAAAATGTTCACATTGTTAATCATTAGGAAAACAGAAATTAAACCCACAATGAAATATAATTTCTAGTACCATAATCTGTATTAGTCTGGGTTTGCTATAAGAACAGAACTGATAGAATGAATATGTATTAAAAAGGGAATTTATTGGGTTAGCTTAGAAGATATGGGATCAACAGTCCAACAATACTCTCTACAGACTAGAAAGCTGAAGAACCAGGCAGCCATAAATCCATGAGTTTGGATGAGGGCTGACAAGTCATCTGGTAGCTCCTTAGTCCACAAGACCAAAGGAACTGTTAAAGTCTGCACAAGTGAGTAGCAAGGGGAACCAGGGAAAAAGCATGCCCCAGAGAGTAGCCTGGGCAGCCAGACCCCCCCCCAAAAAAAAAAAAAAAGTTTTTCATATCTGGTCAAGTTTGACCAAAGACCTTAACTGTGATAAATAGCTATTATAAAACCATGAAAAAAATAAGGTTGATGAGGTTGTGGAGAAAAGGGAATGCATATCGTTGGCAGGACTGTAAATTAGCACAGCCACGATAGAAAACAGCTCAGTTTCCTTTGACAATTAAAAACAGAACTATCCATCACAAATAATGGGCATTACTTACCTTAACAAAGATGGAAATACTGTCATTTTTATAACATGATTAAACCTGGAGGATATTAAATGAAATTAGCCATGCATAAAAACACAAACACTATCAGAGCTGATAAGATACAAAAAGATACAAAGTCAAAGTCATATAGACAGAAAAATGGTGTTTTTTTTTTTAAGATTGAAGGGTGCAGGCTGGGAAGCTTTTGATTGAAGGCTAGATATTTCAGTTATGTAAGAGGAATAAGTTTCAGAGTTCAACTGCATACCTTGTTAACTACAGTTAGCAACAATGTACTGCACATTTGAAAGAGCTAGGGTCAATTTTAAATATTTAAATATTCTCATCATACAAAAATATTATATGAAATAATGCATAAGCTTGGATTAATCATTGTACAAATCTGGACTCCAAGGGGAAACCCCTACTAATCATGGTCTAAAGAGGGGCTACACCCATTATAACCTTGCCAAATTAATATTGCTTTTCTCATTTAACTTGGAAAATCTGTTTTTGTTTTTCAGAAGGCAGCAAGGACCGTGGACAACTCAACTCTACCAACAAGACTAGAAATGGCAGTTGACTCCATGGCAGGAGATTAACTACCCTCTAACTCAGCAGCTAAGTTTCAGGTGAAACCACAGAGGCAGCAGCAAGAGGAGCAAGAGTGCTGCTTTCATAGTTAGCCTGACAACCTGTGCCAGGGTGATGGAGACAGACACTGAGGATATTCAAATGTTCCAAAGCAGAAATCCAAAAAGCTTCCAAGAGATCAACACTAAACAGACTTAAACTCATGTGCCATGGCTCAGGGAACTTTGTGGAAGACGGGGTGGAAAGAGTGTAAGATCTGCGGTGAGGAAATATCACCAGGCATTGCCCCCCTCCACCCCCTAACTGTCAGATGCTGGAACAACGCATATCCCTCAATCCCATGGAGCACACCAGCAATCTCACGGAGGAGGGCCTTCAGTGTAAATGGGGGCAGTGAGGAGGGAAACAATGTTACCAACACATGACTTGTACATACAAAGTTTCTACATATTAAAATGCATAAAAATGAAAGAAAGAAACAGGGGGAAACAAGAAATAAATGAATTAACCTTGTTCAACCTAGCAATGCAACAAGTGCCTGAAAGTAAGAGAAGAGATTAAATAGAAATAACAATAGCAATGGCTGGGGTAGGGGGGCAGGCTCCAGGCTTTTTCTCTCATAAATCTCTCTGTCTCATAAAGGGAGCTATTATCTTTTCTTGGACTGCTTATTTAGATAAATAATATAAGTTCTGCTAAACTCTCTGATATGTGCTCTCCCCACACGGGTGGCAGGAGAATTCTGTAACTTCCCACATGATGACTGGGAAATTTCCCCATCCAACTCCCCTTTTCCTAATCTACTAAATTAGAATAAATGTGTAATTAAAATTAAAAAAAATAGCATGACCATAATACAGCCTAACATTTCATAGGAAAGATACTCTTAGACTAACTTTGAAGCAAATGGCCAATAAAATGACACAGAATAAGTGGATTGAAAAATAAGATCTAACTATCTGTTGTCTCAAAGAAGCCACATAGTTAGCAAAGATGTCCATAAACTGAGCATCAAGGGATAGAAGTCAACCTACCAAGCAAACTGCAGCTACAAAGAAGCTGTCATGGCTCTTCTTATATATGATGAAGTAGATTTCAAAACTAATCTCAACAAAAAAGGGACACTGCTTATTAGTTAAGGGAACAATTCATCAAGAAGACTTAAAATTTGGAAGCTCTTATGAATCAAATATTTAGACTGATAAATTCATAAGACAAACACTAGAAGGCACAAAATAGTGACATAGGTCCTGACACAATAATCGTGGAAGACTTCAATACCCCACACATATTTAAATAGGTCCTACAATAAAAAAAAACAGCAAAAAACTACAGAGATAAATTATCCCATAGACCAGCTGGATTGAACAGATATCTATGAAATATTTTATTATAGAGATAGGGAATATACATTCTTCTTAGCAGCACATAGAAGTGTCTTAAAAATCGACCATATCATAGCTAAAAAAGCAAACCTTAAAACAAAAACAAAGCAATCAAGAAAATTCCATGTATCCTATCAGATAACAGGGGCCAGAGGTAAAATAAGAAATGAACAGCAAGATAACCATGCTCAGTCATTTTTTTGCTGATATATTTACAAAAGCTAGAAAAAGGAACAAACCTGGATGCCTATCATATAACTGATGGATGGATATTGAAGATGAGATACATGTACACGATGGTGTTGTATTCAGTTGTAAATAAAAATGAACATATGAAAATTGTAGGGAAACGGATGAAACTGAAAAAGGTTACATTGAATGAGGAAACACAGGTTCAGAAATATAAATATAAGCGTCCTCCTTTTAATTTTCAGATGGCATGGAGAAGATCAAAATACATTATAAATATGTATGAAAATGTGAGAGATTGAAGAAAATTTAATAAAAATGAACCAAATCCAGAAGGCCATTAAAGAATACTTTGAAAATTTATATTCAAAAATCTAGAAAATCTAGATGAAATGGATACACACTAAATGCATAATACCCACCAAAATTGAAGCAAGAAGATATAAATAATTTTAAAAGAGACATAATAATCGATGAGATTGAAATAGTAATTAAAAGTTTCCTCCCAGTGAAATACCTAGAGCCAGATTGATTCACTGTCTAGTCTATCAATCTTTTAAGGGAGATCTAATATCAATACTTCTGTAAGTGCTCTACAGCATGTAAAGGAATATAACACTAGTCCTCATTTAAGAAGCCAGTAGTACTTGGCTGGAGAGATGTCTCAGAGGTTAAGGCAGTTGCCTCCAGTGCCTTGGGCCCTGGGTTCAATAACCCAGTACCCATATAAGCCAGACCCACTAAGTGGTGGCCCTGGTGCACTCTCTCTCTCTCTCTCTCTCTCTCTCTCTCTCTCTCTCTCTCTCTCTCTCTCCTTGAAAATGAATAAATAAAATATTAAAAAAGAAGC
>PVHP010055093.1:0-10237 GCA_004024765.1 Zapus hudsonius | reverse complement strand
TAGAAGTACTGCTGTGAGTTCAAGGTCAGCCTGAAGTGTAGCTTCAGAACCTACCTGGAAAATAAACAAATTACATAATCCCCTCCCACATCCTCCTTAATCCGCTCTCCCAATCCACCACTGACTCTCCTTTCCTAAGATTCCCTCTTTCTTTTTTTTTTTTTTTTGAAGTAGGGTCTTGCTCTAGCCCATGCTGATCTGGAATTCACTATGTTGTCTCAGGCTGGCCTCTGACTCACAATTAATCCTTCCACCTCTGCCTCCAAAATGCTGGGATTAAAGACGTCCGCTACACACTGGGCTTTACTATTCGTCTTCTACTTCTTGTTACTGTTATTGTTGTTGTTATTATTTATTTTTTGAGGTAGGGTCTCCATGTAGCCTAGGGCGACCTGGAATTCACTATTAGTCTCAGGGTGGCTTCGAACTCAGGCCTATCCTACCTCTACTGGGATTAAAATCATGGGCCACCACACCAGGCTGGTTCTCTCTTCTATTTTAATGTCTTTCTTTGTTTCTTTCTTTCTTTCTTTGTTTCTTTCTTTCTTTCTCCATCCTCCTTCATCCATGAAAACTTGTCAATGGATGGGCCCAATGCTGTGGAGGTCTTGTGCAAATAATCCCAGCAGCTGTGAGGTCATGAATACAAGATCACTCTGTCTGGAAGGCAGCTTTCCAAAGCAAGCCTCCCCATCCTTCCTTTCGGCCCCCTTTGGCTATGGCCCCTGAGCCATTGGAGTGTCTCATTCAGTGCTGAACACCTTCTGGATTCTTACCTTTTAGGACACCCTGTGTCTGTAGAGGCTGTCTCTTCTGCTTTGGGGAGGTCATGATGGAAAGAGGAACCCTCACCCAATGATTTTCCAGAGGAAAAGGATTTTAAAAGCAGATCGGAAGCCAAGCTTGGTGGCACACGCCTTTAATCCCAGCACTTGGGAGGCAGAGGCAGGAGGATCACTGTGAGTTTGAGGCCACCCTGAGACTACATAGTGAATTCCAGGTCAGCCTGGGCTAGAGCGAGACCCTACCTCGAAAAACCAAAAAAAAAAAATTTTTTTAAAGCAGATCCGAGTGAAAGGAACTGCTTCCAGAAGAATGTGCAGGGACACCCTGGGATATGACAGGGGACAAATACATCTGCCTGGAGGGTCTTTGATGGGACTGGGGCCTGACAAAGCAAATTGCCCGAAATCCTTGGGAAATGACTGTTTCTTTTTCTTCTGTTTTCTTCTGCACAGACTTTGTGGAGAATGTGGTTGAGAAAAAGAAACCTAATTCCATTCTGAAACGCTGTAAATTTAGAATGGTATTAAGATGCCTTCAATCCTACACTTGATTTCCCAGATTTCCCAGAGGATTTCCCAGAGGCTGGGATCTCTCTCTAGACTCCCATGGGAGGGACTGGGGATGGGGTCTGCAGAGAGAATGCCCAGAGATTTCCTCCCTCCAGCTTCAATCGCTTTACTTGGGTTTGAATTCAGATTAGAAAACCAAGCCAGCAAATCCCGATCGCTGCCTCCACAAACTCAAACTTGACCCTGGAAATGCTTTTGAACTTCACCCTGGCTGTGAAAAAGAAAATTTTTGCCTCCTCTCTTGGTGCAATCCATCCCTGGGATGGAAAACTCCAGTTTTCCCAAGAAATAAACTGATGATGATGATGATGATGGGGTGTGTGTGTGTGTGTGTGTGTGTGTGTGTGTGTGTGATGAACCAACAGAGGAATGACTCGGGTGGGCGTGGGTATAAACTGATTTTTGGTTTTCCTAACCGTGACAACATAACTTTCTCTTTATTTACCAGACTAAATCTCAACAATGAGACATCGTGTAAACTTCTTATATGTTTACTTTTTCAGTTCTAGGGAAAATCCGAACCGCAGTGGGCAGTGCCCAACTTCTCATGGCCCAGAAATTCTACCAGTTCAGAGAACTATGTGAAGAAAACCTGGTAGGTAACGTTCGGTTCGCCACCATCACTGTGGCCTCTGAGCTAGGCCAGCACCATCAATGAGGCTGGTCCAACAAAGGTCAAACTCAGTTGGAACCAAATTAAGACTCACTGGAATAATTTTCAGTTGAATTCTTGTTTCCCACATTTTTAAAAATTAGAAATAGTTTACATTTAAATTGCCTTAGGACAGAAAAAAAAATCAAGTTAAAACTCCATTTTCAGGGCTGGAGAGATGGCTCAGCAGTTAAGGCTCCTGCCTGCAAAGTCTAATGGTCAGGGTTCGATTCCCCAGTAACCCAGCTAAAGCCAGATACACAAAGTGGCACATGTATCTGGAGTTTGTTTGCAGGGACTAGAGGTCCTGGTGTACCCACTCTCTCTTTCTTTTTCTCTTTCTCCCCACTCTCTTTCTCTCCTTGCTGATAAATAAATTTAAAAAATTTTTTTTGAGAGCTGGGCGTGGTGGCGAACGCCTTTAATCCCAGCACTCGGGAGGCAGAGGTAGGAGGATCACCATGAGTTCAAGGCCACCCTGAGACTACATAGTGAATTCCAGGTCAGCCTGGACTAGAGTGAGACCCTACCTCGAAAAACCAAAAATAAAAATTTTTTTTGAGGTAGGGTCTCACTCTAGCCCAGGCTAACCTGGGAAATCCTCCTACCTCTGTCTCCCGAGTGCTGGGATTAAGGGCATGCATCACCAAGCCAGGCCAAAAATATTTTTTTTTTTGAATTTAAAAAGTGGCTTACAAATAAAAATATTAAAAAAGCAAAAAGGGATTTAAGGCCAGCCTGGCTACAAGGAGAGACAGTGGGTGGGTGAATCTGGGGAAGCCATAACAGTAGTAAACAATGCTATTAAAAGATAATGGTGTTCAGGGAGTGCATGCCTTTAATCCCGGCACTCAGGAGGCAGAGGTAGGAGTACCCTGAGTTCAAGGCCTCCCTGAGACTACATAGTAAATTCCACATCAACCTGGGCTAAAGCAAGACCTTACCTTGCAAAACAAAACAAAACGGAAAAAGAAATGATTTTTTTTTTGTTTTAAAAACTCCATTTTCTGCTCTTCTGTATCTGAGATTTTTCTATTTTCCTGACTTTCACATGATATCTGTTTTTCTTATTTTTCCCAAAAATATGTAGTAACATATAAAAGTATATATTATTATATGACAATAATATAAAATAAACAGTAATATTACAAAGAACATCTTGGTGACTCGTGATTCTTTGTAAAATAGACATCAATGACTGTTTCCTAGTCAGTGTTCCATTTTAATTCAAAGACCAAAGACTAAGAGCACCACAAAATATAAAGTTGAACTTCTGAGCCATCTCTCCAGCCCTTCTTTTTGTTTTTTGTTTTGTTTTTCAAAGTAGGGTCTCCATCTATCCCAGGCTGGCCTATAATTCACTAGGTAGTCTCAGGGTGGCCTCGAACTCATGGTGATCCTCCTGCCTCTGCCTCCCAAGTGCTGGGACTAAAGACAAGCGCCATCATCCAGGTTCCCTCTGGTTTCTTTGAGACAAGTTTTGGCTATGTCGTCTCAAACTTGAGACATTCCTTCTTGAGCACCCTGAGTGCTGGGGTTGCTGATATGAGCCACCCCTTGAGGAATTATGGTTGTTTTCTAGGTTAAAATATTATAAAGAACCCCTTTTGTCAATTTGCTATCATTTAAATCATTTTCAGGTTTTGGTTCTGTTTTATTTTTGGTGCTGAAGATTCCACCCAAGGCCTTGGGCGTGCTGTACCGCTGGTCTCCACTCAACCCCTACGACAGATTTAAAGACTGAACACTTACAAAGCCTAGAACTTCTTTCTTCCAAAGGATTTCAAAACCATGGACAGTTCTAGATACATTTATCAATGCATCTTGATTTGTACTTATTTTGAGTGAGGCCAATAATTCACGGATGTGAAAGTTGTTTCCAACCTTTTAACTTTCATGGTCACCAACCCTTGCACTTTCTGAAAGCCTGATGATGTCATCTTTCTTGGGTTAATTTTTTGTTTGTTTGTTTGTTTGTTTTTCGAGGTAGGGTCTCGCTCTAGCCCAGGCTGACCTGGAATTCACTATGGAGTCTCAGGGTGGCCTTGAACTCATGGTGATCCTCCTACCTCTGCCTCCCGAGTGCTGGGATTGAAGGTGTGCGCCACCACGCCCGGCTCTTGGGTTAATTTTTAAAGTTCAAACTGGCTTCAGTGACGATATAATAGGAATTTTCACATGTTCAGTTTCTGGTTGCTTTGAGATATAGCCAAATGACACCAGCCCAGAAGGGGCACTTGACACAGAGTCCTCATAATCTACCTACGAGTGCCCTGAGCTACTTCTGCAGATGGTACTTCTAGTCTCATGATTGGACATTTTTTGTTGCAGGAACTCGAAATTAAAGCTCATACTTCTTGTTGACAGGGATATGCAGATAGGATGGAAGAGAAGGAGTAATGGCACACACTTATTAGGTCAGCACTCAGGAGGCTAAGGCAGGAGGATGGAGAGTTCCAGATTAGCCAAGGCTACGTAAGACTGTCTCGAAATAATTAAAACAAAACAAAAAAAAACTGGAAGGAAGAAAAGAAAGAAAAAAAAAAAAGGTCAATCTTTAAACACTAAAGAATGCTTACTATTTCAGCAAATGAGTCTTTACAGAACCATATATGTATGTACAGATAATGTAGACCCACATTATGTTAAAGTGCATTTTAAACCAATTAATCTCTATATCCTATGATGATAAAATTATTGTCTATGGGGCTGGAGAGATTTCCCAGTGGTTAGGGCACTTGACACCAGTGCCTAAGGCCCTCAGTTCAATTCCCCAGTACCCACATAAGCCAGACCCACAAGGTGGTGGTCCTGGTGCTTACTCTCTCCCTCTCTCTCCCTCTCTCTCTCTCTGCTTGAAAAATGAATAAATAAAATATTTTTTAAAAAATTATTGGGGCTGGAGAGATGGCTCAGCGGTTAAGGCACTTGGTTCTAGTGCCTGAGGCCCCCGGTTCAATTCCCCAGTACCCACATAAGCCAGACCCACAAGGTGATGGCCCTGGTTCTCTCTCTCTCTCTCTCTCTCTCTCTCCTCTCTCTGCTTGAAAATGAATAAATAAAATATTTTTAAAAATTATTGTCTATGATATATTAGTAACACCTCATTTTTTTAATTTTAAAAATATTTTATTATTTTTTTGCAAGCAGAGAGAGAGAGAGAATGGGCACACACCAGGGCCTCTAGCCACTGCAAACAAACCCCAGATGCACTTTGTTCATCTGGCTTTACATGGGAACTGGGGAATCGAACCTGAGTTGTTAGGCTTTGCAGGCAAATGCCTTAACCACTGAGCCATCTCTCCTGCCCACGTCTCAATTATTAAAGAAGTCATAGTTTGAGGGGCTAGGCGTGGTAGATATTTGCCTCATGTGTGCAATTTGTAGCATTAAAGAGACCTCACACAGAGCAGGTTGAAATATTTTACTATTTATTAATTTACCATAGGACTGCATTCAATGCAAGAGTCTAAGACTGTCTTACTCTAGATTACTTATGTGTTCTCTGAATCAACTGTCTGGAGGGGAATCGAATATCTACTGTATTAATAAGATAGTATATATATTTTTTAAAGATGGTGTTTTTATGTAAATATAACATTTCTAAATATTTTCTGTAAGAGAGCACCTTTTCTTGTTTTTTTTAATTTTTTTTATTTTATTAATTTTCAAGCAGAGAGAGAGAGAGAGAGAGAGAGAGAGAGAGAGAGAGCATCGGGGCCACCACCCTGTGGGTCTGGCCCATGTGGGTCCTGGGGAATTGAACTCAGGGCCTTAGGCACTGGAGGCAAGTGCCCCAACCGCTGAGCCATCTCTCCAGCCCTTTTCTTGTTTTTTTTTTTTTTTTTTTTTTTTTTTTGGTTTTTCAAGGTAGGGTCTCACTCTAGCCCAGGCTGACCTGGAATTCACTATGTAGTCTCAGGCTGGCCTTGAACTCACAGCGATCCTCCTACCTCTGCCTCCCGAGTGCTGCTGGGATTAAAGGCGTGCGCCACCACGCCCGGCTTCCCACAATATTTATACTCTCCCCACTTATCAAACTGACACAACCATTCTGTTGTGTCCCGACAGGAATTTTACAACCTTGACATTTGAGAATCACTGACTCCAAAGGAGCCATGTATAAAATGACCTTCTGTAGCCTCGCTTTCATCTCCTCTCTGAAAACCAGAAGGAACTCATCCTCTGTACCTTATTCATAACGTTTTAAAAAATGCCACTTTGACCCTGTGCGTGATGTCCTGTCACCTCTAACGCATCAATATTTCTCTTTCTTTTGTACAGAACCCTAATGCTCACCCAAGACCCACCTCCCAGGACCTGGCGGGGTTTTGGGACATGCTGCAGTTGTCCATAGAAAATATTAGTATGAAATTTGATGAACTTCATCAGTTAAAGGCCAATAATTGGAAACAGATGGATCCTCTTGCCAAGAAGGTAGAACAATGTAGATTTTGTATGGTTCATTTAAAAGCCTGCACAAACACTGGACAGTCTAACTAGGCCTCTGCATTCAGTCTTGCTGTTTACAATGGGAAATGGATCTGACATCATATTAATTTCATTGTAATGACAATGTTTACCTAGTCATCATCTGGGATCTTATCTGTAATATGTTTCAGGCATATTTTTAAAGAAAAACTTGTCTTTGTGAATTGGAAAATGGGAATGTGGCTTTTTTTTGTTAATTAAACTTTTAAGTTAAACCATTTTAGTTATTGGAAGAAGCTACTTTCCATTTTGCTTTTTAAATTAAAATAAATGACATGTTCAGTGCATGGTTCCATAGAGCAAGAGTTTAACTTCCTTACACCCTCAGGATGTGTTTCTGAGAACAAATAGGAAACCCTAACTTTGATCACCATCTCGTATATATATATATAGTAATAAAGAAATCACGGTTGTTCACACCTAAAATAGACACCATGAAGTTTCACAGTCATCATAAAACTTGGGATTTTTTTTTGTTTGTTTTGAAAAGTTATACTTTTGGTCTATTTGCCTGATATTGTTGATTTGCAATATCATTGGGGATCCTCATATAACAGTGTAGAAATAAAGACTGAAGTTCTTTTACT
Source organism: Zapus hudsonius (assembly GCA_004024765.1). Taxonomy (NCBI): domain Eukaryota; kingdom Metazoa; phylum Chordata; class Mammalia; order Rodentia; family Dipodidae; genus Zapus; species Zapus hudsonius. Next base: position 3,152 of record PVHP010055093.1, on the reverse strand, counting down.
GTAATTAATAACGGTAATTGCACAATGGATGGTGGTTCGCTAGGCTCATCTAGGTACCCAAATGTCTGCCCTTCCCAGGCTGGTCTGCCCTTCATGATGTTTTTGACTTTTGCTCTCCTGTGGCCTGAGTCAAACAGTTCCAAGAGATCCATGCCTCTGAAAGTGAGGGGTGGCTCTCCTGGTGAAGCCCTTTTAGTATTCCTCACCCATCTGAGATCTGGCAGCAATCCAGCCATTCCCCTGCTGCCCATTATATTGGGGTTCCTGGGGTCAGTGTGGCCCCAGGAGAAATGTAATCCCAAGGAACTCTCTGTAAGTGACAGGAGGGCGATGCTGTCATCACTGTCTTGCAATCTCCACTTCTATGCCCATCAAGCTGGGGACTTTAGTGTTAAGCATAAACGTATGATTGGTGTACATATGGCCTCTCACTTGGGAGGCCAAACATTGTACTACATTTAGTTTCCTTGATGTGTCAAACCATCTGCTTGCAAGGCTTTTAACTGAGTCTTATTTTGGGGAGGCACACAGGTATATACACATGCTGGTCACTTAGGATTGCAACATCTCATTTTTCATTCCTTGATTATTTTAAAATTATTGTTCAAAATAAAATGTGCAGAGAAAGGGAGATGACTAAAAAGTTTCCAATATTCACACTTTTAAAAATATGCACTGTTACCCTACATGAAGATTTAGAATATCACAAAGAAGTGATATCAAAAAAAAACAATTGTTATATGTGACCTATTGATATCCATCAATTCTTGGCTTCATTTTATAGGCTTTTTAAAAATGCATTTGCCTATGATGAGAACTTTTCATTCTCTCATAAACCTGAGAAGAAGAATAAAAATAAAAGATAGCCAGGCGTGGTGGCACGTGCCTTTAATCCCAGCACTTGGGAGGCAGAGGTAGGAGAATCATTGTGAGTTCAAGGCCAGCCTGAGACTGCATAGTGAATTCCAGGTCAGCCTGGGCTAGAGCAAGATCCTACCTTGAGAGAGAGAGAGAGAGAGAGAGAGAGAGAGAGAGAGAGAGAGAGAGAGAGAGGAAGAGTTGATAGAATACTGTTTACATTATGTGTTTTCTTCCTTTTTTTGTCCTCTCAGTCACACAGGTCTCACCTTAAATACCCATCGGGCAAGCCAAAGTGTAATGTACTTAGTTCACCACTTCTCCCTGGCAAGGGAGGAGGAACCACTGAGGCTCAGTAAGGCACCCAGAGTGCCCTTGGGAAAACCACTGACTTTGAGATGAACTTCATTGATTTTATAAGGGCGCAGGGTGTTTTGTTTTAAAATGGAAATAAGGGATTGATGTGCCCCTTTTTACAGCCTGAAAATGCAACGTTCTTTGTGATTTCGATGTCTGTCTTTCCCACTGTACTATTGCACAGTCTCAAGGAATCTATGGCTGTGTTTTGCAGTGGTATGGGAAATAAACTAAGAGCATTCTAGAACGTGCTGCTGAAAAGAGGAATAGCCTTTTTCAGTCCTGTGTCCCAGTGGTTGGAATTGCCTTCCAGGGTCCCGAGGACCCTAGGGATTTGGGAGGTTGCTTTCCAGAGGAGTCATGGGGAACCTGGCTCCCCTGACACCCTGCCCAGTGTAGGAAATGCCATTGTCCTCCCGCTCCAGTGACCCTGCACAGCAGTATGGTGCTGTGTGTTCCCGTGTGAGGTGCGGAAGGATGAAGTCACGGTGGCATCCACAAAGCTGAGGGGCACAGACTTGGGCACGGGTGGAGGGGGAGGCTGGGTGGGCTTAGGGAGCCGATGCAGAGGTCTGTATACTCTGAACCCAGCTTGTCCCTCATGTTTTGCCTCCTCGGAAAGAACATAGAGTTCTAGTCAAGAGATGGTTATTGATTCATTTAACGTAGGGTCTCACTCTAGCCCAGGCTGTCCTAGAACTCCATCTGTTACCCAATCTGGCCTTGAACTCATGGAAACCCTCCCAACTCAGCCTCCCCAGTGCTGGAATTAAAGGCTTGTGCTATCAGGACCAGCTGAGAAGGTAGAGTTCCAGATGCTTCTGCTGCAGCTGAAGGGTTCTCCTGGCCCATCTCTGGGACAAGGAAGGTTCTAGAGTGTCCAAAGAGAACCACACTTAGAGTGAGGTGCTGGGAGTGAAGCTCCCAGCAATTTTTTTTTTTTTTTTGTTTTTCGAGGTAGGGTCTCGCTCTAGTCCAGGCTGACCTGGAATTCACTCTGTAGTCTCAGGGTGGCCTCAAACTCACAGCGATCCTCCTACCTTTGCCTCCCGAGTGCTGGGATTAGGACGTGCGCCAGGACGCCCGGCTAAAGCTCCTAGCATTTTATATGCCCACATATAAACTAGCCTCACAGTTTAAAAGATTTACTTTATTCTAAAAATATGTATTTTATTACTTTATTTGCAAGCAGAGACAGACAAAGAATAGGCAAGCCAGGGCTTCCAGATGCTGCAAACGCAATCCAGACGCATGAGTCACTTTGGGCGGCTGGCTTTACTTAGGTGCTGGGGAATCGAAGCCAGGTCTTGAGGCTTTGCAGACACGTGCCTTAACCCCTGAGCCATCTCTCCAGCCCCCAAGATTTGTTTCCCCCCTGGATCTTTATTTACTTATCTTCTTTAAAGGTAAGGTCTCACCTGCAACTCCCTCTGTGCTCCAAGCTGGCCTCGAACTCACAGCCATCCATCCTCCTCTCTCAGCCTCCCGGGTGCATCTTTTAAATAACCAAGAAAAAAGAAATATCTCCTAGCATTGAGCAGGGCAGAATTAACCACCCTTGGGCTTAAGCGCGCGCGCGCGCGCACCCAAAGCCGCGCGTGTGTGCCCTCGGCGCGCGCGTGCGGCTCCCACCGCTGCCCCGTCCCAGTCTTCCCCAGCCTGTCCTGAGAAGCTGTGTAATGTCCTGACCTTCTGCTTTGATCAGGAGCGAAGGGCCCCTCCTCCAGTGCCAAAGAAGCCGGCCAAGGGCCCCGCGCCGCTGATCCGGGAGCGCTCGCTGGAGAGCTCGCAGCGCCAGGAGGCCCGCAAGCGCCTGATGGCCGCCAAGCGCGCCGCGTCCGTCCGCCAGAACTCGGCCACCGAGAGCGCCGAGAGCATCGAGATCTACATCCCCGAGGCGCAGACCCGGCTCTGAGCGCCGCCGCCGCCGCCGCCCG
>PVHP010055092.1:0-10248 GCA_004024765.1 Zapus hudsonius | reverse complement strand
GGAAATGCCTCTAACCATTGGCCATCTTCCAGACCGGCTGCTTGAGTTGTGTGTGTGCTTTCCATATGCTGGTTACTAGTCCTTTCCCTCAGATGGGGGTGTAGTGCAATTTGCCCCCACCCTTCTCTCAAATAAATAGATTCTAAAAGAGCTTCCCTCTATTGGAGTTGGTTTTTCATGAACAGTGTCTCTGAAGAGCTTGAGTCTCGGGAAGCAGCTGAGGGGCTTCCTTGGAGACCTGTTGGCCACGGGGACCGTCCCTACCCTGCCTGGGTCCCAAGTGCTGGAGCCCCAGCTCACTAGGAGACCCTGCAGCTGTGCAGACGCGGCTCCGCGGTTGGGATAGTTCCCTGGACACCTCTAGCCCCAATCCGCCTCAAAGGGGACGCCTTGAGCCCTAACTGGACGCCTTGAGCCCCAAGGGGTCCTCTGGAGCCCGGAAGGTCCCGAAGGTCCCGCGCTCTGCTGTCGGGTGGCAGTTTTCCCCACGGGGCTGCATAGACTCCCTGGAGCTGCAAATGCGAGAACAGAGAGCTTGTGGCGCATAAGCCCCAGGTGTTCTTGCAGGGAGGTGAGGTTTCCTGACATTATCTTGGGGACAGGCCCTTTCATGCAGCACTGTTTGAGCTACATCCTTAGCCTTCATTTTACTTTTTGTTTTGTGACAGTATCCACCTTAAATTGCTCAGGCTGGACGGGAACTCAGTTTTCAGCATTCCAGGTAGGCCTTGAACTTAGGATCCTCCTACCTCAGCCTTCTAGCCTTTGTGTATCACATTTTAAGGTATGTTCATTAAATGACAAAAAAAGAAACACTTTCAATGCTCCAACATAGAAAAGCAAGAGTGTAAGCATAATTGGAGACTTTAAAACTCAATCTCCAGGTACCATTACCCAAAGGGGATACACAATTTACAGGTTGGACTAGAGACAATCAAGCATCCTATAGAAGAATGAACAATCACACTGACAGTTAAAAAGTAGAAATCAAGGGCTGGAGAGATGGCTCAGCAGTTAAGGCACTTTCCTCCAGTGCCTAGGGTCCCTGGTTCAATTCCCCAGTACCCACATAGGCCAGACCCACAAGGTGATGGCCCTGGTGCTCTCTCTCTCTCTCTCTCTCCCTCCCTCCCTCCCTCCCTCCCTCCCTCCCTCCTTGAAAATGAATAAATAAAATATTTAAAAAGTAGAAATCAAGGGCCAGGGAGATGGCTCAGGAGGTTAGAGTGCTTACTAGGCAAGCATGAGGACTTGAGTTCCACCTTGTAGCATCCACGTAAAATGCTGGGCATAGTCTACATGCCTATAACCCCATCACTAAGTGGGGTAGAAATAGGAGCATCACTGGTGCTTGCTAGTCATCCAGTCTAACTGACAAAAACAACCGGAGCTCCAGGTTTAGTTAGAGACCTTGTATCAAGACAATAAGACAGAAGAGAAATACAGGAGGACAGGTCTTCCTCTGACCTGTCCATGCAAACATGGCATGTACATCTGCATATACACATGTGTATATGCCACATGCACACACATGGGTGTGCACACCCTTAAAAAGTAGAAAAAAATAGAAAAGAAAACAGCTAAAAATGTTTTGTTTTCTTCTTTGATACAGTCTCATATATTTCAGGGTGGCCTCAAATTCAATATGTAAGGATGACCTTGACCCTCTGATCCTTCTGCCTCCACCTCCATAGTGCAAAGATTATAGACATGCCCCACTCACCAGGCCCAGGTTATGTGATGCTGTGGGTAGAACTCAGGTCTTCATGCATGCTAGGTCAGCAATCTACCAACTGAGCTACAAGCTTGTGTTTTCTTTTTATGACAAAGAACTCATGTAGCTCATGTTAGCCTCCAATTAGCAATGTATCCGAGAATGAACTTGAATTCCTGATTCTACCCATCTCTGCACCCCTGCCAACACCCTCTTTAATATTGGAATTATATTCATGTGCCACCATGAACAACAATTTTTTTAAGGTTTAGGTCAAGGATCTCTTAATACTGACCCCCCCCAGACACTGTCGTCTATCTCCCTTCCCCTAGAACATTTGTCATTGTTTATGGATTCGGCAATCTGTAACAAGAGAACAACCTTTCATTAGTGTGACAAATCTATTCAGAACCTTAGCCTATATGATAATTGGGCTAGTTCTCTTTTGATGCTTGCTTCCTAAGTGTTCTTTAAGCATTGCAAATACTTTATCCTATTTGTTGTCCCTGTCTTGACTGTTGTTTACAGGATGAAGATTTGATCTATTCCAGTGTATCTCTAGTAATGTTTTTCCATGTAGCTTAAATTCTAGTTAAATAAATAAGGGCTCTGCAAAACATTAGAAGGGAATGACTACTGGTGGAGGCAGAGAACAGAAGACTTGAAATTTATAATGAATTAAATGTTGTTTAATTGTGGACTATTTCTGAGCCACAGATCAGAGTTCCTTTCTGCTCTTGAAATAAATTCTATTTTATTTCATCCATTCCTTCAACAAATATACCCTGGCTAGGATTAGATGTTAAACATTTTGGCAAGAAACTTGTGCAACAAAATAAAAGGAAGACAGTTCTTGCCCTCAAGGAGCTGACAAAGTGGGAGAGGAAGCAACCTTATAAGTAACCATGATCCTCAGGAAGATGTGTAACCTCAGAATCTGAACAGTGCAGATCATGAGAACCATGGTTTAGTGTGGAATTTGGATTATGGAGAGCACATCTGGTTGGGGGTTTCATAAATGCTGCTTTGGCTGAAGACATTTTAAACCATGGGGAACCAACAGCAACCACTAAATCAAGAAAACCATAGCCACTGAGTAAGCAACAGTTAAAGGGATGCTGAATGAAAGAAGAGAGGGGATCCCTAGATGCAACATGCAAATTTAAACAATGCTGGAATTTTTTTCTGATATACTCCTTGCTAATCAGATATCCAAGCCTTTATTTATTTATTTATTTATTTATTTATTTATTTATTTATTTATTTATTTTGTTATCCTTTGTTTTGAGACAGGGTCTCATGTAGCCCAAGCTCGGCCCAAGCTTGGCTTAACCTCAATATATACCTAAGGGTAGACTTGAAATCCTGATCTTCCTGCCTCTCAGTGATGGTATTCCAGAACTGGTTCACCAGTTCTTTTTTTTAGAAAAATATTCATCATTATACATTTAAATTCCTCCTTGGCTCTAGTTGAATTATGATTGAAAACATCTTGAGTGCAAGCTGATGAGCCTCTGGTGTTCAAATATTTACTCAGGAAATAACTAATAGGCTACGGGGGACCAGCCACTAGGAGAAGGAGGAGGGATACAACCATGACAAGACAGGTGAGCATTCTGCAATCAGAGGCCTGCTCAGTGGAATGAGGGCATTCATACCTGGCACAGAGTACCAAGTCAGACATCTATGACTTGTAAGGTCATATACCCTAGAGGTTTCCACTGTTCTTTGGCTAAAAAGAAATGTTATGTTATGTTATCAAAAGTCTTCTAAATGTCTGTTTATCCCTGCTAATCCATAACCACTATTGACTAGAGAACCTGCTTTCTACAGATGGTTGTGAAAACCAAGACTCATCACAATGGCAAGCAAAGAAAGCCGACTGACTGACTGCCTAGGACTAGACAAGTCATCTCTGTTACACCTGCTAGGGCCCAGGCAACATTGCAGAAGAAGTGGTGGAATTTACTATGAGTGCAGCTCTCACTGCTAGCCTGAGAACCTCCTCAAGGTAGATGAGGAGACTCAAAACTCATCAGAGCAAAAACTCAGAGAACTCAACACCAATGGAGATTATAACAGGCCCTTCAAGGCTCAAGGAACATTACTGAAAAGGAGATGGATAGAATGTGAGAGCCACAGAGTGGGAAGGTGTACCATAAAGCATTGTCTTCTGGTCATAAACCAACTGGTACATTCATGACCACACAATGATTACCCATGCCATCACTGAGGAGAGCCCTCAGTGGAATGGGGATAGGGGAGACTATAGCCTGATGGGAATATGACCAATTCATAACATGTTCATGTAATAAAGTTTTCAACTTAAAAATGATAAACACAAAACAGTAAATTTTTAATTAAAAATATTAATTGCATCATTTAGCATGGGCCTTGAGGTGTTATATCTGGACCCCCTAATCTTGCTCTCTCTCTCCCTCTCTCTCTCTCTCTCTCTGTCTCTCTCTCTCTCTGTCTTTGTGTTCTCTCTTTCTCTCCCATCCATCTCTCATAATGTTACTTTGTGGTTCCAGCTTCCAGCTTTTTCCATGGTTTTGCTGTCTTAAAGGACTCTACCCTCTGAAACTGTAAGTCAAAATAAACTCTTTCCTTCATAAGCTGCTTCTCATCAGGTATTTTGTCCCAGAAATAAGAAAGTAGCTGATACATATGGCACATAGGTAAATGGTATTATCATTCAATGCATTTGAGTAGTGCACTATTAGCTGGGATTTTACAAAGCATGAAAAATTGCCCACTAAAGGAGTTCTTTGGGGGATCTGTGGCCAAAAACAGGTCTTGGGATATTGTGCTGAGGATGAGTACAAACCAGGAGATAGAACCCAGGTCCAGCATATGGTTGGTTGAGTTTTATCCTTGGAGTGAAGAGATCTTATCCCCTTTCTCTCTTCTCTGCTTTTCTTTCCCCTACTTAATTCACTCCATGCATAATTTCCGTGAGTTATTTGGTATTAATGTGATACCCAGTATAAGTTCAGTAAAATAGAAGCATTCATTGGGAGAGAACATAACAGGAATACCTCCCCACTTAGGCTATAACCAAGGAGACCAGATGATTGGACTGAACCTTGAGAATGTCATGAAATCTTATTGGTTGGATTATTTAGTCCTCAGGACCTTTAAGAATCTTGGATTAGTGTGTAATTTAGAAGCCATAGATTGTTATGGGGGGGGGGGGAATGTAGTGTTGAGCAGAAGTGACAGTAAATGTTCAGCACTAACCGAGTCATCTTTATCACACCCTCCTAGGTTCAAGGACCATTGCAGAAGAGATTGTGCAAAGAATGTAAGAGTCAAGGAAAGGGTAGGACTGCTTACAATCTATGACCTCTTAGTGCCCGACACTACCAAAACAAGACCTTTATAATAGGAGGAAAAAAAGGATGACATCAAAAAAGAAGAAAGAGGCTGAGAAGATGGCTCAGCTTGCTTGCAAAGCCTAGGAACCTGGGTTTGATTCCCATGTAAGCAAGATGCACAGAGTGGTGCATCCATCTGGAGTTCATTTGCAGTGGCTGAAGGCCCTGGCATGCCTATTCTCTCAAAAACAAAACTGTGTTGCAAATCCAAGGACTCTCTCTTCCTGCATTGGTTCTACTCCACAGAACCAGGTGGGCTACCAACTTGTTAATCCGGGGGGGGGGGGGACACAAAGCTTTCGGTCCCCTTACTTCAAAGAGTCCACATTCTTCCTGCTGCTCCAATGTACATCAGTTGGCCCAATCTCAATGGTTGTAATTTCTCAATCAATTGCAGGTGAAAGGGCAACAGTTTGGGCCCAAAGATCTCTTTTCTTTCTGTGCCATCTACATCTGCTCACACCAGTCCATTTCTACACAAAGCAACCCTGCACAGGTTTCCAGGACACAGGCAAGCAGAATACAGCAAGCCTCTCACACAAACTGCTTCTGGCACAGTCCTGACCAAGTTCTTTCTCACCCTTATAAACCAAACCTCACAGTCCATAGTTCTCACTACATTCAGGTCTTTCAACTCTGACCAGAATGGTCCATGAAGCTGTACTCACAGCACCACAAGGCACCTCTTAGGCTGAGATTTCAAATGCTTCCACATTCCTCCTACAGATCAGATCTAAAAGGCCCAAATACAAAAGATCAGGGTTCTAGCAGCAATAGACGCCACATCCTGGTACCAAAACTGTTGTAGTAAACTTTCTCCATTGCTGTATAGAAAGAACCCAAGCAAAAGCAGCTTGTGGAGGAATGGATTTATTAGGCTTACGGACTCCAGGGGAGACACCATCATGGCATGGCAAATGATGGCATGAGCAGAGGGGTGGACATCACCTCTGCCACAGCACTGCAAACAAGGAAGGTTTGGCAAACACTGGCAAGGGGAAACTGGCTTATAGCCCCCATAAGCCTGCCCCCAACAACACAGCTCCAGCAAGGTTCTAATACCCAAACTGCCATCAGCTGGGGATGGATCATTCAGAACACATTCATTTGTTTTGTGGGGACACCTGGATCAAACCATTACAGCTGGAGAGATAGCTCAGGGGTTAAGGAGCTTTCCTGGAAATTCCCCAGTACCCACATAAAACCAGCTACCCAAAGTGGTACATGTATTTGGATGGAGTCCATTTACAGCAGCTGGAGGATGGATGCAGCTATTCCCTCTCTGTCTCCTGTTTCTTTCTGCTTGCCAATAAAATACATTTTTAAAAAATATCGGCTCTGAACTACTAAAGTGTTGCTTATATTCTAATCTTGCCTCAAAAAATTGACTCTGAACTACTAAAGTGTTGCTTATATTCTCTATAAAGAATTTTTTTGTTTTCTTTTCAATATAAAGAAAACATTAAATCAGTTTGTTTCAGACATATACAACCATTGGGCATCTCTAAGTCACACCAGATCAAGAATTATCTTTGGCCACACATTCATGACCCCCCCAAAAATAAAAAGTTATGTCTACTCTAAGCCTAGACTATGGAAAGGAGGACCATGTGGGGTTTTGATGATCCCAGTGGTTACAATTGAAATAAAAAACCCTCAAGGGGATCAAGTCAAGCCATAGTGTTAGCCCTTCTTTGCTTCCTAGCAGACTTGACTTTGGTGTGTTCTGTAAGCCAGCAATACTGGAGGATTCTGTGTTGTGTTTTAATAAAATATTGTTGCCTTCCTGCCTTCTCTAAATGCAAAGCCCTTTGTGAAGCCAAGGGCAATGTTCCTTTCCTATATGGAGTCAAACTTCCATACATAAGCCAAGCTTGCTCTCTCTCTCTCTCTCTCTCTCTCTCTCTCTCTCTCTCTCTCTCTCTCTCTCTCTTCCCTCCCTCCCTCCATCCTCTTTTTATGACTATAGATATATTTCTTTCAACAGATATTCTTGGCCTTCAAATACCTTTGATCTACTAATTCAAACATTTCAGATATGATCCCAATTGAAATTCTCTCTTCCTGTGCACCAACCAAACCGCTCCCAAACATATTCCCTGGCCTAACCACAATGCAAACCTGTAATCTTTTATGCCATTATCCATATTGGTTTATAAAACAGAAGTATGTATCACATTGGAAAGAAAAATGGCACCTGTCAAATTCCAAACCCTATGAAATGCCTGTGTAATTTCACCCTTCACCTAGTAAATATCCAATTATTTTCCAGAAAATCTCTTTCCAAATTCAAATCTGTTTTCATTAATATTAAAATGTCTGGGAGAACAGGAAGGGGCTGATTAAAAGCAGATGGAGTTCATTATTAGGGTTGGATTTTTCCATCTGTTCTAATGACCTTTGGTGTGAGGACAGTTGGTTGATTTGAGACCTCTCTTTGTTATGAAGGCATTTAGTGCAATGAATTTCCCCCTTAGAACTGCCTTCATTGTGTCCCACAAGTTCTGAAAGGTTGTGTCCTCATTATCTTTTGTTTCTAGGAAGTTCTGGATTTCCTGTCTGATTTCTTGTTTGACCCATTCATTGTTCAGGAGCGAGTTGTTCAGTCGCCAGTATCTGTTGAAATTTTTGGATCCTCTCCCATTGTTAATTTCTAGCTTTAATGTGTTGTGCCCTGATATGATGCAGGGGATTATATTGATCCTTCTGAATCTGCTAAGGCATGACTGATGGCCCAATATATGGTCAATTTTGGAAAAAGTTCCATGCGCTGCTCAGAAGAATGTGTAACATGTGTCCTTGGAGTGGAATGTTCTGTAGATGTCTCTTATCCCTAGTTCATCTATGGTGCCATTTAGCAGCTTGATTTCCCTCCTTGTCTGTTGTTTGTATGATCTGTCTAGGGATAACAGTGGAGTGTTAAAGTCTCCTACCATGATGGTGTTGGCATCTAATCTGCTTTTCTTTTGAGTAATTTATTCCTAATGAACTGAGGGGCCTTTGCATTTGGTGCATACATATTTAGTATAGTGATGTCTTCTTGTTGTATTTTTCCCTTGATGAGTAGGAAGTGGCCATCCTCGTCTTTTTTATTGCCGTTGGTTTAAAGTCTATTTTGTCAGATATTAGAGTAGCCACACCTGCTTTTTTATTCTTCCCACATGCCTGGAAAATTGTTTTCCAACCTTTTACTCTCAATAGGTTACTATCTTTAGCAATAAGGTGTGTTTCTTGAAGGCAACAGATGGAAGGGTCCATTTTCCTGATCCAACCTGCTATCCTGTGTCTTTTTATAGGAGAGTTGAGTCCATTTACATTCAAAGTTATTACTGTGAGGTTTGCCATGTTGTGGAGAATATGGAGGTTGGTATCTGAGCTGTTGTTACAATCTCTTTTGTGTTACCTTGCTTATTCTCTGTTCCTTTCCTGGGGTCAGTTGTTTGTTTCGTCTGCATGGGATATCTCATGAAGTATCTTTTGAAGGTTTGGCTTTGTGCTCAAGTAATAGTAAGGCTGTTTAGTCTTGTGGAATAATTTAATTCCTCCATCAATTATGATGGATAACTTTGCTGGGTAGAGTAGTCTAGGTTGGAATCCATTCTTCTTTAGGCCTAGAATCGCTTTGTTCCAAGCTCTCCTGCCTTTTAAGGTTTATATGGAGAAGTCTGACGTGATTCTGATGGGTTTTCCTTTATTTGTGAGTTTCCTTTCTCTCGTTGCTCTGAGGACTCTCTCTTTTTCCTCAATGTTTGTCATTGTAACTAAGATATGACTTGGGGTGTTCCTCCTTTGGTCCAATTTGTTTGGGGTCCTCCGTATCTCTCTTAGCTGTACAGGATTGTCTCTCGCCAAGTATGGGAAGTTTTCTTGAATGATTCTGTTGAAAATATTTTCTATGCCCCTAGTTTGGTTTTCTTTTCCTTCTGGGATCCCCTTGATCCTGAGATTAGGTTTTTTTTTATGGTATCCCACATTTCCCTTGAGTGTTGTTCACATGCTCTTTTGAATTTTGTCAAGGTTCTGATTTCTCTCGAATTCTCCTCTGTTCTGTTTTCCATGTCTGAGGTTCTGTTTTCCCAGTGATTAATCCTGTTGTTAAGAGATTCTAGGGATGTTCTCATTTTTTCAATATGGTTTTTGTTTTCTGCAGCTTCTTTTTTGGGTTGATTCTTTCATCCTGTTGAGATGTGATTTCATTTCTAGGTTTGATTTCATTATTTCTTCCTGACAGTCATTCTTATATTTGCAGATGTCTTCGGTTATTTTGGAAAGCTGGTTTTTGATACCTTCAGTTTTCTGGCTTGCCTTAGTTCTAATATGTCTCTTGTGACGTCCATTTGGTTCTCCTCCATTATATGTAGCCTGGTGACAAAGCTAATAAGCTGACTTTGTACCCTTTCAATATGTTGGTCCATCTTTACTTGCATGACTAACATTAAGTTCTCTTTTGGATCTGTGCCAGTATGGTCAGGGTTTAGTGTCGTGTCTTCCTGGTCCTGATTCTGCTCACTCCCTTTAGTTGTATTGTTGATGTCATTTAGCATAGTTTCCTCAGCTGGTGTAATATTCTTGCGTTGACATCTGCCCATTTTGATTCCACTTGAGGTGGTTGGTGGGATACCTACGAGATATTTGAGCACTGGAAAGGGTGGTTCGGGCCCCAGAGTAGTGGTTGGAAGCCCGAGCGGCATGAACCCCAGGGTTGTGTGTGGAATCCCGAGCAGCTTGGGCCCCGGGGTGGCGGCTGGAATCCCTGTCGGCTCGAGCCCCAGTGTGGCGGCTGGAATCCGGGGCGGCTCGGGCCCAAGAGGCAGCTGGAATACCAGGTGGCTCAGGCCCTGGGGTGGTGGCTAGGACCCCAGGCAGCTCGGGCCCCGGGGGCTGCTGGAAGCCCTGGCGGCTCAGGCCCTGGTGTGGTGGCTGGAATCCCATGTGGCTCAGACCCTGGGGGGGGGCGGCTGGGGGCCCTGGAGGCTCGGGTCCCCAGGACAGTGGCTAGGAACCCGGGCGGCTCAGGCCCAGGGAGCGGCGGCGGGTGGCTCGGGCGGGGGATGGGCAGCTGGTAGCCCGGGTGGCTTGGGGCCCGGGGGAAAGGGGTGGGCAGCTGGAAGCTGGGTAGCTCGGGACCCAGGGTGATGGGTAGGAGCCCTGGTG
>PVHP010055091.1:0-10282 GCA_004024765.1 Zapus hudsonius | reverse complement strand
CGTGCCTGAAGATTGAAAGTTCATACAGACCCTAAATAAGGATTTTCCTCATTGGTCTGGCTCAGTGGTAAATGCTCTAGGGGGGGAAGAGAGAGAGAGAGAGAGAGAGAGAGAGAGAGAGAGAGAGAGAGAGAGAGAGAGAGAGAGAGAGAGAGAGAGAGAGAGAGGAGTGCCAGGGCCTCCAGCCACTGCAAATGAACTCCAGATGCATGCACCACTTTGTGCATCTGGCTTTTGTGGGCACTGGGGAATTGAACTCAGGTCCTTGTGATTTGCAGACAAATGCCTTAACACTAAGCCAACGCTTCAGCTCTTCCATATTATTTTTTTTCTGTCTAAGTTTGACTTCACAGGGATCAACGTGTTCTATGAGATTGAGGATTCGAGGTGCGCACAGGTTAGTGGTCAACCCACTCTGCAATCACTGAAATACTTTTGTAGAACTGTTTCATCAGCTTGGCCTGGCTTCCATGCTGTGAGTTTCGTCCATTCAAGTACTATTCAGAGACAGAGATTATGGTGGTCCCTCCTCATGAACACAAAACATTTTAATTCTGTCCTAGAATTTCATAGACTGCATTTGATCCAGCCATAGGTCTTTTTCCCCACTTGGTTCGTGTGCTCCTTAAGGACAGACTCTGGTTTGTAAACGTCCCCAGTACATAGCTTCTCCATGGAAGTCAAAAGATGTCTCTTTTTCTCCAAGTTAGGTCTTACTTTTAAAGAAAATTGAAAAATCTAAATCAGCCCAGACATATGACTTTAATAGAGCTAATTTCACTTTTTTTTTATTCTCAGTGCTTGTACCATTCATATTTTATATGGCTGGGTTTTTTTTTGAAGTTAGCTCATTCATTTATTCATTCATTCAGTCAGTCAGTCATTTCCTCATTGAAGAATAATAAAACACCTGCTGCAGGCAGGCACTAAGCCAGGTGCTGAGAATTGTAGGCGTCAGCTTGATTGGAAGAAGGAAGACCTGGAGAGCTGGCTAACCATCATCCCAGGATGCCATGGGGGTGTTTCCACGTGTGACTCTGGGAATGAATGAGGTTGTCCTCCGCTTGCCTAGCTGTCAGGAGAGAACAAACAGCGACAGAGGCAGATCTGCTAGCTTTCTGCCCTGGAGCTGGCTTGCCCTCTCCTTCCTTTGGGGATTAGAACTCAGGGTGTGCTGACCTCAGAACCCTAGGACTTGTACCAGAGACAATCTTCCTCTTTCTTTTTAAATTGTATTTTTTTATGAGAGAAAGAGGGAGGGAGGAAGAGAGAGAGAGAGAGAGAGAGAGAGAGAGAGAGAGAGAGAGAGAGAGAGAGAGAGAGAGAGAGAGAGAGAGAGAGAGAGAGAGAGAGAGAGAGAGAGAACAGGCTTTCACATGGGTACTGGGGAATCAAACCAGGGTCCTTAGGCTTTGTAGGCAAGTGCCTGAAATTGAGACGTCTCTCAGCCAGCTCAATTGTATTTTAATTCTCTAACAAAGCAAGTGTCTATATGACATACTCATAACACCTTTAGCTCTGTGTAGGCCTTCCCTCCTGATCCTCTCTTCTTCCTTTCCCCTGTCCCCATCAGACCTTTCCACCCCTGTTTTCTGTCCCCCTTCTTGGCTGCGTACTATCCCTCCCCTAATCCCTCCTCTCGTCCACTCCCTCCAAGTCTCACTCTAGTTTACTGGCCTTTGCTACTGACTCTTATTCCGACTTTTGAACAAATCGAAATATTCAGAGCTAGGTTCCAGAGATGAGAGGGAACAAGATCATGCAACCTTTGTCTTTCTGAGAGTGAGTTACCTCACAGTATAAATTTTCCCCCAAGTCATCCATTTTCCTGCAGGTTCATTGTTCTTTACAGCTGAGTAAAACGACATTGTGTATATGTACCACATCTTCATTATCCATTCACCAATCATTGGGCATCTAGGCTGATTCCGTTTTGTGAGGTCACAACACGATTAAGCACCTATCTTTATAGTAAAGTGCACAGTCCTTAGGATATACCCCCAAGAATTGTATAGCTAGCTCGTATGGTAAATCTAGTGTTAGTTTTTGGAAAAACTAAATCCATACTGACTCCCATAGTGTCTTTATGCGTGTGCACCTTCACTAACACTGAATAAGAGATCTACTTTTTCCATATCTTCATTATCATTTGTTATTTCATTTTTGATGATGGCTGTTCTGGTTGGGGTAAGATAAAATCTCAGTTGTTTTAATTTGCATTCTCCTGATGGGTAAAGATATGGACCATGTTTAAGGCCCTTTGCATTTCTTCCTTAGAGAACTCTGTTGGGTTTCATGGCCCATTTTGGTAATTGGATTTTTAAAAAGTATTATTTATTTATTTATTTATTTATTTGGATGGTTTGGGTTTTTATTGCTTGAACACTTGGTTCAGTGCTTGTTTTTACATGTTTAGTTCTCTTTTCTCTGCTTTGCGGTGCTTAGAATTCAGTCCTGGAGGTACTGCTTTGTGGGTGAGGGTCTCCATTCATTTAATTCCTCCTGGAATTTTAATTTGACTCCCAGCCCAAATGGAAGGCCTTTGGTGCCCCCTACAGGCCACACAAAGGATTGCTGGGGATCTGGAATTCAGCTGGGGTCCTAGGACTGGTAGAGGGTGCCCTTGGGGTGAAGGGTAAAGGATTCCTAAGGGAAATCCTGGAACTCAAGGCTGGCAGGTCCTGTGCAGTGCCCAGGGTGAAGGGGAAACCAGCTGCTGGAGCTTTTATCAGCCTGCCCTAGGCAAGATGGAGGACTATTTTTATAAGTCTTTCTCACTACACTCATAAAAATGTTAATAATTCAATTTTTACTGTCCACCCTCCTCTTTGCCAGTCTTCTAATTTGTTTTTATGAGGTAGGGGCTCATCTATCCCAGGCTGAACTGAAACTCATTTTGTAGCCCAGGATGACCTCAGAGTCTTGGCCAATTTCCTACTTCGGTCTCCTGAGTCTTGGGACTGAAAGGGTGAGACCCCGGGCTCTCATGCCCTGCTTTAAAATACAAGATTTCATTCTAGTTCACATGCATGACAGTTCGTTGACACTAATAATGGATCAAGCATTCAAGATGTTGCCATTTCTTTCTTTGCAGCACTTAATACAGCTCCACAATTCTTTCCTCTTTATTTTTTTAAAAATGAAATTTATTACAGCACATCTACCAACATAGCATAAGTCTGGAAAAAATGTGACACCCACTTAACAGAATGTATAACTTCCAGGCCAATTCCTAGGGTGATTTTCTGTCCACTGTCTTCTGTTTTCACAGAAGGTTCCTGTCATGTATGGACTTCTTTCCTAAAGGAGATATCCAAGCTCAATCCCAGAGATGTTTTGAATCAGACTCACTGGGGGAGTTATAAAAAAATCATATTTAATTTTAATGTTCACAGGTTATTGTCATGCAAACAAAAATGTTTTAGCCAATCAGAATATAAAAGGTATGAACTCTATCACTCAATACAGAGGCACAATGTCAAAAATGTAATACTTGAATATGTGGCCTACATTCACTCTCTTTTTTGACTTGATTTTAGTGATATAAGTATTCTTTGGGGGGGGGACCAAAAACAAGTAAATAAATGAGCAGAAAAATCTTTGCAATTGGGTTCGGTGATATGTTACCTGGCACCTGCTTTTGCAGGCATACACTTTTATTTGCTCAGAAAAATGACTGCTAGGTTGAAGAATTATCTTTTAAATGGTCTCAAAAGTCAGTATATATATATATATATATATATATATATATATATATATAATTTCCATGAGTCTGATAGTAGAAGCCCATTCTCTGATATATTTTCTGATAATCACAGATCATAATGTTTTAATCTCTCTAATTCTTCAGTATTTTCAAACTGTACAGGGTGTTTGACACAACTTCAACAAATCTATGAAACAAGATTACCATGAATCCCAGAGGGACTTGAGGCATAAATCTTCCCTCAGGTGAGACTTCGGCCTTGGGTACCATCAGCCACACCCCCTGATTTTCAAAGACAGCAGGCTTCTCTCTTACTGTCTCCCCTTCTATTCATTTTGTAACCTTGGGTTGAATTAGATCGTGGTAACTTCAGCACATACTTCCTTCTAGTCTATGCTAGCCAACATTCCCAATGGAATTTGTGTGGATCGTATCTTAATAACCGATGCTTGAAAAAGAACCTCCCAGTGAGTGTTCCCAATCCTCTTTGCTTGTGAGTTGTTGATGCATTTTCCAGCAGTGGTAGGATGTGGGATTTCTCAGTGAAAGGGCCAGGGAATCTTCATACAATGTTGTTTTTCTTCCCTTAAATATGTGTCTCGCTTTCTACTTTTGCAGAAGGGACACAATGCCCATTATTATTTATGGGTTCTAAGCATGCTTCGTCTGTGGCTTTGCCCCCATCTTCCCGTGTCTCGGCATTTTTTCCTTCATATTTTTTCTTCATGGCATAAATGAATACAGTATATAAAATAACTGATGAAAACTTTAAACTTGTGTTCAAGCCCAAGTAGGTTTTGCTATGAGAAGAGAAAAAATGGAGATTATTATTTGATATTGTGTGAAAGAACCTACACTATTTCTCTCCAGAATGCATACCTTAAAAGAAAAAAAAGTGAAATTATATACAAAACATAAAGAAAACAATCCTAGCTATTCATCTCCTTGGGATTTAAGAGTGTGGGGTTATTTAAAAAGATTTATGCAGGCATACATCTTCAACTTCAGCAGGTGATAACCTTTTTTTAAAAAACTATCTTTATTATGAATACGTATATACATTGGATGAGCAAATCTTGTGAAGGTGTTAACCTTTTAATGGAGGAAGAGAATATGTCCCCATCAAGCCATTCTGTCCCAACTAAGGCAATGGGACACTTCTCGTCTGTGGAATCACAATCCAGAGACTTAAACGCTCAGGACTTTCTTTGCTGCTAAAGGACAATGTAGGTATTGAAACTGATGGTGTTTATAACTGATAAAGACCAATCACAATGTCCTTAGAGGCTAATGCAGAAACCCAGGTGTATAGAGACAGCAGAATATCATCATGTTAAAACCACTGACCTTCATATCAAACAATGAAAAGAACTGGACACATTTGAAATGAACATCACTAAGTTAAAGAGGCTAGTTTGGAAGGGCGAAATATTATGATTACAACTACTCAACCTTCAGAAAAAGTTGTCACTTGAAAACAATTTCAAATGCATCCTAAAAAACGGAAACATTTTCAGATTTCCTTCTACACTTGATCTTAGCCAAAAGGCCGAGAAGCGATCAGATTTCCTTCTTTTACTTAGAAATAGAAATAGACTTGTCTTCCAATCTTTATTTCCAGATTTGTACTTTCATGTATGTGTCTAAGTACATATTTGTGTAATTCATATTTATCTTATAAATATGAATAAAGTCTCTATAAGCATTCGTGTGCAGATTTTGTGTGAGGATAAGATTCTGCTACATTTAGATAAATACCTAAAAGGTTTACTCATGGAGACTATGGTTTTCTCTCTAAGAAGCTGCCAGTCTGTCTTCCATCAGCAATGGAAGAGCATTTTTGTTGTTCCGTATCCTGCCAGCATTTGGCGGTGGTTTTGCTGTCTTTAAAGAACTTTTTATATATTTAGAAAATCTCGTGCCTGAATTACTAGTTGTAATTTTTTCTTTCAATTTATATTTTGTCTTTGAATGTAGATTAGGATAATTTTTATTATGCAGTCTTAAAAATAATTTTCATTTATTTTCATTTATTTTTATTATGCAGAGTTTAAATGTTTTTTTTCTGTTGCAATCTTGGTGATTTGGGTCATTCTGTAAAACACATTCCTGCTTCTGAAATAATTCAAAAAATTTTCATGAAGAGGGAAATAGGGGAACTGGAGACATCAACACATTATTCCCTTATTAAGTGTATCTAATTATGGATAATAAAAAATTTTTACCATGACTTCCTGAGTTCTTCTAATATTTGCAGTGTGTCACTGATAAATAAATTTACAATTATTTGTTGTATAAGGTAATGCATTCTTCCAGATTACCACCCAGATGTCTATGTCCCATTCACACAGCATGTCTCTCTCTGAGGAGAAGAGTGTGCACACATTTCCCCTCACTAAGATGCCCAGATTCTCAGTTCGTTCACAGTTATCTTCTTTCGGATGCCAGTGGTGCTTTTGATATGAGCAGAGTTTGGGGAAAGAAAACAAGCATTGAGCAAAATGTCTAGCTCTTTTTATTTTGACCTGTGTGATTTCGGGTGTGTTTAGTGGGTGTGGGGTGTATGGACCCATGCATGTGGAGGTCAGAGGAGGGTGTCACGTGTTCTCTATCATATTTCTGTCTTATTCCTCTGAGCCAGTCTCTCCCTGAACTGGCAGCTTGCTGTTCCTTGCTTAGGCTGGCTGAGACAGTGAGCCTCCTCCTTGACTTAGTACCACGCTTGCAGGTACTCATGGCCGTGTCCTGGGTGCTGGGATTTACCACTCAGGACCTCATGCTTGTGTAACCAGAGGTCTAACTCACTGAGCCATCTCCCCAGCCCCAGCCATGTGCTTTGTGGCAAGCTAGTTATTAATTGATTCATATTTAAGTATAAAAGTATAAATGTTGAGGGGGCATGGTGGCACATGTCTTTAATCTTTAATCCCAGCAGTCGGGAAGCAGAGGGGGAGGATCACCATGAGTTCAAGGCCAACCTGAGACTACATAATGAATTCCAGGTCAGCCTGGGCTAGAGAGAGACCCTAACTTGAGAAACCAAAATATGAATATAAGCATATCTATCATCTATCTATCTATCTATCTATCTATCTATCTATCTATCTATCTATCTATCTATCTGTCTGTCTGTCTGTCTGTCTGTCTGTCTGTCTGTCTGTCTGTCTGTCTGTCTGTCTATCTATCTCTATATCATCTATATCTACATATCTATGTCTATCTGTATCTATATCTATATCTAAATCTATACATATTTCCTATAGTTTCTATGACTATTAAGATAAGATTGCCTGATATAATACAAATAAAATTAAGGGTTCATTAAATGATGGTTTTAACTATTCATTTATTAACACACTGAAAATGATCTCCTTTAGGAATTAATGTAGTCAAAAGGAAGGTCAGTTGATGAAATATATTTATGAAAACTTACCCGAATAGCTGGGAACTGTAGATCCTACAAGCCCCTCGTGCCCCGCAGCTGGTGGTCGACCACTTCAGACATGTTTTGTCGATCAGAGTGCCATAGTAGATTGGTGCCAGAATCCCTCCTGCAATGCGGGAGGAAAAAATTATCAGTCTAAGAAACATGCTTCACCTGTAACGCTGTGTTACTTTCCACCAGCTCGTTTTGGAGACTATAAAGGTTGAGAACTATGGAAGACTCTTCTACTTTGGCCTAACTGTATGCTAGAATTAATATTATTCAGAATGTCCAAATACCATATACTAATATCACAGGCATCATTATCTAACCCTCATTTTTCTAACACATAAGGCAGAAGGTGAGCCTTCGCTTCTCTGGGGAGCGAGTCCTGGTGTAAGAAATCCATTTTGCCAATAACCTCTGCTCTTATGAAACAAAGCAGCCCACAAAACCTGATTAGTAAAAAGGAGAATTTTATTAGCAAGACATTGAAGTTGTGTTGGTTCATATGAATGTTTTCTTTGGCAAAACGACATAGAACAGTGGGAGCGGAGTCATGAATTTATGGGCAATAGAAAAAGCATCCCACATGATTGCTACAATGGCAGTAATTTTTTTCATGTCTAGAAAAACTAAAAATAGAGTTCTTACACCGGAACTCCCTCCCCAGAGAAGCAAAAGCCCACCGTCACCGACTGCCAGCTACTGGTAAGAGGTGCTGGCTGAGACCCCAGACCTTCATTTCCTTTTGGTGGGGTTATCAGAGCCCACAACTCAGCATCTTCTGCCCACTGATTTTTGTGTTTAAATAATTTTTGTTTCTGATTAGAATTCTACTTAAGTCTTCAATGGTTGGTCCAAACCAATTTTTATTTGTAATCTGCAAATTTTTCAAAGACAAGGCATCCCTTTAAAAGGCAAGTACCCATCTGTTCTCACTGCTATTTCTATCAACAGTTCTAGGCATCGTTACTCTGGTCAAAAATCAGAGGGAAGGGTTGCTAAAATCTGTCTCCTGTGAGCACTCATGATTTATTGATTCTGTTCTGCTTTGTAGTTTCATGAAAGATGTTTTTTTTGGATTCTGTCATGTAGGAAGTGACAGTAGTCCATATCACACTACTTACCGAGTCCATTTCCTGTTAATTACTCTCAATTTTCTGAGAATGAGAAATCTTAGAGTGATGAAACATTAATTAGTATCTGAGGCCAACACCACTAAAAGTGGTACAGAGAAAATGCCTATGGAATTTGTATTTTTTTTAAAATGGGGGTCAACCCTTTGAGAAGTGAAAATGCATACCAACAATTAATCTTTCCTGCCTGAAGCCAAAGAACAAACCTACTGAACGTGTTATGCAATGAACTTGGTCTTGATTGTTACTGAAAGTAAAAATTCTAGAGTAACTTGTTTACACATTCTATTTAGAAAACTGGTGTTCGGTGTACATATATATATATATATATATATATATATATATATATATATATATTCCCCAGAGAAGCATTTAGGTTTCCTTGGATCACAGAGTGTTCCCAGTCAGGATTGAGAAATTCCATTAGCACTGTATTATACGCTGCTAGAAGAATTTCTTTATTTAAAAATATTTTTATTTATTTGAAAGAGAGGAGGGAGGAGAGAGAGAGAAACAGAGAGAGAGAGAGACAGAGATTGTGATTAAAGTGTGATGCTCAACGGCCCCTTGCCATAGCAAATAAACTCCAGATGCATGCCCACTTTGTGCATATGGCTTTAGGTGGGGGCTGGGAAATTGAACTTGGACTGACTAGGCTTTGCAAGCAAGCACCTTTAACTGCTGAGCCATCTCTCCAGCCCCCATCTATCCTTAAAGTCTTACTTCAGGCCTTCAGAAGGAGCTACACAGCTACTTGGTCCTGGGACACAGACACAGAGATAGGGAAGGAAGACTGGAAAGCACCTGATGGAACCGGATGGACCCCTCTCTACACCATACCTCTGCTTTACAATTCTTCCTTTTCCCTTGGAAATCTGAGACAGACACCCTCTTCGCATATACTCGCTGGACAACTTCTCCACTGAGCTATGCTTGCTTTCTTTGCTTGTAAAGATCCCAGGGATCAACCCTTCCCACATCCTTTTCCTTTATGTCTAGAATTCTCTGAGCCCCCTCTGGACCAATCCCTGGGTGGCTGGCTCCTCTTTTCTAAGGGCAAACATTGAATGCTTGTAAATCCTACAGGGGTTAATAGAAGTTATTATAGTAATAATAGGTATCTTGGGGGTCTAATTGCAAATGGCAGTCAGGGAGTGAGGATACTTTCAGAAACACTACTGTTTCCTCATTTGCATATTTAGAAAGGGACTTTAAACCTCTGGAGCTTAAGGGTGTGCTCTTTGTCAAGAAAAGTCGTAATTTCCTTAATTTGTGTTCAGTGGAACTGTTTTCTTAATCCAACATGCTGAATCTAGAGTGTGAGTTTTCCTTTTTGTTTTTTTTAAGGTGATTTTTAAATTAATATGTTTATTATGAATAATTATAT
This sequence comes from Zapus hudsonius, assembly GCA_004024765.1. NCBI lineage: Eukaryota > Metazoa > Chordata > Mammalia > Rodentia > Dipodidae > Zapus > Zapus hudsonius. The sequence goes on along the minus strand of PVHP010055091.1, from coordinate 626 downwards.
ACATTGTATGAGCAAATCTTGTCATGGTGCCCCCATTTCCCTCCTCTCTGTCCCCTACCCACTGGGGTCCCCCCTCAGTGCGCATAATGGATCTGTTCATAGGATATTAGAATATGAACTATGACAGAGGTAGCTAGTTTTTTTTCCTTTTTTTTTTTTTTTTTTGAGTTTTCCTTTATATCTGGAAGCAGCTTCCCGGCCTTCCAGGACTAGGCAGTGGGAAGTTGTACAGTTAACATCGCTTTGTACATCCTCATTTCTCCCTAAATCCCAGAACTCCTGAGTTGTGTTAGGGATCACATAAAAGATGCTTCAGTTTAGAAGAAAAAAATTCCTGGAAAATAATATCACTAAGTCAAATGGAACAACCTCTGGCTCTTTCTAATTTGGGGTTCTAACATGTAGTGTAAACACGTTGAGTCCTTGGTCAACCATGACTTTATAATTAGCAATCAAATTCTATTTTAGATCGCTTGGTTTTTCTCTGTCACTTATTTCATTTACCACGAGATAGAAAAGATTCTCTTCTTTGGCATGTGTGCGATTATATGTGGTGTGTGGAGTATGTGTATGTATAGTGTATGCAGGTGTGTGTGTGTGTGTGTGTGTGTGTGTGTGTGTGTGTG
>PVHP010055090.1:0-10236 GCA_004024765.1 Zapus hudsonius | reverse complement strand
TTTATTATAACTTTTAGTGATTCAAGCCAGATGAATGCCTTTATTCCTAGCACTCCAGGGGCAGAAGTAGTAGGATCACCAACAGTTAGTTCTAGGCCAGTCTGGCTACAGAGTGACACATCAGTCTGGGCTAGAGGGAGACCCTATCTCAGGGAAAACATAAAAAAGAAAAGAAGTGATTTAAATAAAAGTTACCATCTACTATTTAATTCACAAGAAAATAGCAATATTATTCTAGTTCACAAAACATTTCTGAGCTTCCAATATATAGGAAAATCTCAGTTTACGAAGCAAAAATAATAGTTTAAGTGTTATATAGTCACAATTTTACTCAGTATAGTAACTTATTCTTTAAAAGACTGCTATATAATGTATAAATAAATGCCAAACTATAATATCAAGTAGTAAAATAGTTAAGAACTATTTCCTAAAGGTAGATCTAAACTTAATTAAGATTATGAGCTTCAGCCAGGCATTGACAAAGACTGGATTCTAGAGCTACTGTTTAGTAGAACAGGCAGAGATATAAAATATATGTGGATAAAAGCCCTAGTTAATATTTTTCTTATAGAAACTCTAAACTTTTCTATACTTGAAGTTTTTCCCATACCAGTAGGTTGTTCTGGGGATAAAACTTGATTAATGGGGGTAAAAATTGAACATTTCCACTCTGTTACAAGCCCGAGAAATAGAGTAACAAATCAACATTTGTTCACTTTATTCCTTTTTCCCAGATACCATAAACACTGTATATGAAGTAATTTATTTAATCCTAAACAGTTTAATAATTTCAAAAACAAACAGAAGTCTCCATTATTAATCTCTGATACAGTAACATGAGCTGGAAATGGTCTTTTCATACAAATAAATAGATTTTACCAAATATAGCCCATAGTATAAAGGAAAATTATTCCTGTATCAAAACATATATACCTGCGCACACACGCACACACATACATATACAAGAAAAGTTTTACTAACGACTGTAAATTTAATGGTAAAGTAATTAAGAAAGAGAAGGGAGCAGTGCAAATTCTAATTTTTCTATGACCTTGTGCAGGTTACTTCTCAAAAATTCTCTTTTTTTAATCTATAGTATAGGTACAGATCTAAGGAAAAAATTTTAAAAATGCAAAACACTTAGCATATGGTAATATCTCAAAACGTAAAGTAGCAAGTAGCATGACCTTTATTATGTACTGTTATTACTGGCTAATTGGTCAAAGGCTGAAGGGATGAAACTGCTATGTTCTCCTAACATAACTAATGCTAAACTTACCCCAAAATTATTGTTGGAATTTTACTAAATGCTAACCTTTTAAGTAAACTGTCAGAGGGTTATGTATCTGAATTTCAGTCATCCTAACAATAATTTTCAACACTGAACCTTTTCAACTTGGCCTCTTGTGATGGTCTATCTCAGATGTCATCTTGACAAGATTTAAAATCACCATGGAAATAATCTCTGAGCATGTCTGTGAGGAATTATCTAGATTAGGATAACTGAGGTAGAGGAAAAGCCATCCTAAATGTGGGTAGTGTCACTCCATAGGCTGAGGGGCCTGGAATGTATAAAGGAAAACATAGCTAATCACCAGCAGTCATCTCTCTCTACTTCCTGACTCAAGACTGAATGTGACCAACTGCTTCAAGATTCTGCCACCATGGACTTCACTGCGGACTGTCTCCCCTCAAACTGTAAAGTGAAAATACCTTTCCTCCATAAATTGTTTTTTTGAGCATTTTTGTCACTGCATTAAAAAAAGCTAATATACCTCCTCATTTTTAACATATTGACTATTCCTAGCTAAATATGTCCTTTAACTTTCCTTAAATATAAATATGCAAATAATACATTAAGAACCCTATCTAACTTATCTGCAAAGTGGAACATGTTTCTCCAATTTTTTGGTAATGAACCTTCCTAATTTAATCATGCTATGATAAAATATGTATGCACATATGTTAGCATTTGTACAGAAACGGGTACAGTACATATAGCTTATTTGTAAAAGTAGGAGCTAAGCAATGAATTTTTTTAAGCAACAGACTTCTGTTATGGACAAAAGTTTTTGTAACAAACATCTATTCCTTTGTAACCACTAGTTTTTAAAAATATTTAACAATTCTACAAAAAAAATGGATAATTAATCACTGCCACATAAAATTAAAAATAAATTATTTTTCTTCAGAATTATTCAGTGAATTTTTTAAGACAGGGTTTTGCTCTCCAGGCCTGTGATGGCCTTGAGCTCTGGGCCTCGGTCTCCCTACAGAGTGATCTGTCCTCCAGACCAAGCCCTCAGTGACCTCTGTTTTAACACCTCAGACAACCTTAGCATAGAAAGAAAAAGAGCTAGCAAATCTCATAAAGCTTCCTTGAAAAATAAAACTATAAGCAGCTATAACAGGATTTAAATAAATTTACATTATTAAATTCAGCTTTAATGAAGGAAATGTTTTCTTCTTAAAACATGTTTAAGGCCCTCAGTAACAGGAAAAGAAAAAATTCTTATATTAATAACACTTATTAGTATGAAACTGCCACAACAGGATCTTGGAACAAGACTGACCTGATTTCTCTCCTCCTGACAGAGCAACAGAGAAAACAGTGCCCTAAATACAGACAAATACAATTCTGAAAGGGAAGGCTAAAGCCAGTTTCCCTCTTTTATCCTACACAGCTCCCCTCACAAATATTTTTCCCATTAATTACATACACATAGCTACAGACTTTTAATTTTACACTATTTTTGGTTTAATCTTGCCTAAAAACAATAAACACTCAAAAACATGAGAAAGGAAGTACAGAGGGGAAAATATTCCTCTAATCAAAAAGCTATTTTAATGATAAAATAATTTGAAATCCCCCCAACAGTTGACAAATTGTTGTAAGGGTTGTTTTGGGTTTTTTTTTGTTTTGTTTTGTTTTTTGTCTTTAAAAGTTCAGGCAGGGCTGGAGAGATGGCTCAGCGGTTAAGGCACTTGCCTCCAGTGCCTAAGGCCCTGGGTTCAATTCCCCAGGATCCACATAAGCCAGACCCACAAGGTGGTGGCCCTGGTTCGTTCGTTCTCTCTCTCTCTCTCTCTCTCTCTCTCTCTCTCTGTAGCTCTCTGCTTGAAAATGAATAAATAGATTTTTTTTAAATCTTAAAAAAAAAGAGTTTAGGCAATAATTTAGCAATACCATCCCTAAATTACTATAGAAACCTACACTAAGCTCAGTCAGCATTAAAGTGGACCATAGCCTTGATCTTATTTATTTAAAATGATTAAGGATAGCAATCAGAGCGAGAAGAGATTTCTGTGTTCCTTTTACAGTAATTTTTTTTCACCTCACAGATGAGGGAAAAGTAGGTTCGGGGAAGGCAAGTCACCTACTCAAGGCTGAAGCACACTTGGAAACAGAAAGACAGGAATGCAGGTCTTCTAACTTTGGGGCCCAATACTCTTAATTCTACCACAGTCCCTGCCATTATACAATAGTAACAGACAGGTAAGTAGCCTTAAAAATGGTTTTAAAGGCTGGAGAGATGGCTCATCACCTCAGATGGTCCCTCCACAGCCTAAGGACCCAGGTTCAATTCCCCAGGACCCACGTGAGCCAGATGCACAAAGTGGCACATGCATCTGGAACTCATCTGCAGTGGCTGGAGGCCCTGGCATGCCCATACACATTCATATCATTCATATTCTCTCTCTCTCTCTCTCTCTCTCTCTCTCTCTCTCTCTCTCTCTCTCTCTCTCTCTGCTTACAAACAAAATTTTTTAAAAGTGTTTTTAAAACCTAGGTATGGTTAACATACTCAGAACTTAGAGATGAACACACAAAACCTTGGTTTCTTCCCAGCTGCTGACTTAGTCAATCATTAAAAGCAGAAGACCTAGCAAGATGGCTTGACTCCCTTATGTGTTATGTTTTATTAAACTTTAAAGTCATCCGCTGTTTGGATTGAGTTCAAATTAAAAGGTTTAATACATTGACTGCCTTTCACATCTTTTTTTCTTCACATAATTTTTCATTGAAATATCTTCACACACAAAAAAATTCATAAACCGGGCGTGGTGGCGCACACCTTTAATCCCAGCACTCGGGAGGCAGAAGTAGGAGGATTGCTGTTAGTTCAAGTCCACCCTGAGACTACATAGTGAATTCCAGGTCAGCCTGAGCTAGAGTGAGACCCTACCTTGAAAAACCAAAAAAAAAAAAAAAAAAATTCATTCTTTTAAAAGACAGCCCACTGATTTTTAGCATATTCACAAGGTTGTGCCCCATCCTCACTATCTTACTCAGTTCCAAAAGAGACCCCATACCATTACTCCTCCACTCTTCCCAGAGCCCAACCACTTTCTGTCATCATGACTTGCCCATTCTGCATGGTATTTAAATGGAATCCTGAAAACACATACTTTCTCCTATCTGGCTTCTTTCACTTAGCATGATGTTCATCCACGTTGTACCACGTATGAGTTTGGCATGTTTATGTGTGGTGTATGCACATGCATGTTTGTACACATATGTGCATGTGGAGGCCAGAGGTACACATAGGGTGTTTTAATTACTCTCCACCTGGTTTTTTGAATCTGGGTCTCTCAATGAACCCAGAGATCACCAACTGGGTTAGACAAGCTAGCTATGGGATCCAGTCTCTGCCTCCCCAGTGGCTGGGGTACAGGTACATGCTACTGTACCTCGCATTTTATGTGGGTGCAGGGATCACCTTTAATCCCAGCAGAGGGAGGATCACTGTGAGTTCGAGGCCACCCTGAGACTACACAGTGAATTCAAGGATAGCCTGATCTATAGCAAGACCCTACCTTTTTTTAAAAAAAAAGGTTTTTAAAAATCATTATGTAAGGGCTGGAGAGATGGCACAGCAGCTAAGGTACTTGCCTGCAAAACCTAAAAACCCAGGCTCAATTTGATTTCCCAGTACCCACATAAAGCAAGATGCGTAGGGTGGCATATGCGTCTGGAATTTGTCTGCAGTGGCTGAAGGCCCTGGTGTGCCCCTTCTCTGTCCTCTCTCTCTCCCTCACTCTCTTTCTCTTTCTGCTTCCAAATAAATTAAAAATATTTTTTTAAAAAAGATCCCTAATTTGATGATCCAAAATATGAAACACTCCAAAATACAAACCTTTTTGAATGTCTAGGGCAGGCCCGTCCAACCTGTGTTCCACAGACCACTTGGGTTCCAGGACAGCTATAAATGTGGCCCAACAGATTTGTAGATAACCTTCATGTCACAACCTCAAAAAGTTGGACATGCCGGGCGTGGTGGCGCACACCTTTAATCCCAGCACTCGGGAGGCAGAGGTAGGAGGATTGCCATGAGTTCAAGGCCACCCTGAGACTACATAGTGAATTCCAGGTCAGCCTGGACTAGAGCGAGACCCTACCTCGAAAAACCAAAAAAAAAAAAAAGTTGGACACTCCTGGTCTAGAGGATGCTACAAGTGAAAAAATCCATACCTGATCCCATGTGATAGGTGACAGTCATAATGAAGGTACATTATAAATATTATGAATTATTACTTTCAGGCTAGCTATACAAAATGAACACAAAATATTCATGTTTACTCAAGGTGTGTGTGTGTGTGTATATATATATATATATATATATTCCAAATATTCCAATATCAGAAAAAAACCAACATATATTTCTCATCCAAATGTAATAGACAAGAAAATAAAATTTGGAAGACAATCTAATGAACACACGCATTAATAAAAATTTAATCATTGGTTAGCATACATTTATTATGAGATGGAAGTGGGCTTTTTTGGTTTTGGTTTTTCAAAGTAAGGTCTAGCTCTAGCCCAGGCTGACCTGGAGTTCACTATGTAGTCTCAGGCTGGCCTCAGCGCTGGGATTAAAGGTGAAGTGGGGTTTTGGGTTGTTGTTTTGAGAACTATAAGAGATTGAGATTGGAAAGAGTCTGTGGTTTATAGTGCCATAAGAATGCAGACAACAAGGCTGAAGAGATGGCTTAGCGGTTAAGGCGTTTGCCTGCAATGAAGAAGGACCTGAGTTCGAGTCCCTAGTGCCCACATAAAAGCCAGATGCACAAGAAGGCGCATGCATCTGGAGTTCATTTGCAGTGGATGGAAGCCCTGGTGTGCCCATTCTCTCTTCTCTCTTCTCTCTCTCTCTCTCTCTTAAATAAATAAATTATTTTTTAAAAAAAGAATGCAGACAACAGGAACCTTATAAACACATGGTGAACAGATCTTACTTCTTTGGCAAGATATCTGAACAAATGTTTCAATCTTCAGCCAGATGGGAAGACTTAACAGTCTTACAGACAATTCCATAGACTAAAACATTCAAATTTTCTGTTGCATTTTTATGCAAATTTCCTCAGAGGAGTAGACCAAAACTGTAACTTAAGTGACACACACACATATACAAATTTCAGCAAGCCCTAACCAAGGGCTTCATGTGCTATATATAGTACTGTAAATACCAGTACTTCAAAATTACTTTCTTGTGTTGGGGAAAGAGTGTGTTAAACGTTATCAGTTTGCAATGCCTGCCAGCTCAGGGTTCATTCAATTCCTCAGCACCCACGTAAAGCAGGATGCAAAGTGGTGTGTGCATATGACATTCACTTCAGTGGTAAGAGACCCTGGCATACCTATACACACATACACACATAAATATAATATATATATAACAAATATATAAATATATATAATAAATTACTTTCCTAGAAGAAAGTAATAAAGAAATTAGGCAAAATATTACTCAAGCAATTATAAGTATATGGCAAACATTAAAATACACAAATAACTCAATAATGTGTGTATTCAACTTATTTTTCAATTTCAGTAGTTAATACAAGAGCCTGAAGTCTCTCAAAACAGGAAGTGAAAAAAAACATGCCTTGAGAAAAGGCAGTGAACTGGAATTATAAGAGCTTAAATGCTTAGAATTTAGTTGAATCTTTCCTATGGAAGTGGAATGTTAATATTTGGTTACAGTTACACTAAATAATGTATTTAATGGCTGCATTAAAGAAGGTATTTTGCCCAAATACTCAAATCACTTTTGATGTTACTCTCACTTCCTCTTCTAGAAACCATCAAAACCATTTCCTTTAACCACAATACCACAGGTCTAGTAACTTATAGTAACATTTGACTTGCTTGGGTATTTTTTTTTAAAGCAAAGTTCATCTGGAAACCAATTTCCAAATTTCTTAAACTGCATAAGCATACTCAAAAAGTACTGGCCAATGCAATTTATTTTACTATCTAAAATTAAATTACATAACCCACATAAATGTATAATAAAGGCTCCTTAGTTAATGCAGAGGGCTTCCTTGCAATGACGCTGGGCTCCTGCTACATAATACGTAACAAATGGAATAGGCGTGTTACCAGTTGCACTGAGTTGAGTCAATCGATCCCTGTAATGAGGTGAGTACCCAGAACAACATAGCTATCTTTTCCCAAAATCTATTAACTCACGATAGCATACTTCGGAAGCAGTGTCTAAATCAAATTGTAGCGATAAAGCAATTTTCTACTTGAAAACCTGGATATGAATTCTCCCCCACTCCCCGGAAGCATTTCTTCAACAGCCCTAACTCACAACCTACAATCTGGTATTAGGTATTACGACTGAAAACTTGTGACACAGTAAAACGCCAACATAAAACCAATTATGATCGACATGCCATCCAACACACACTGGACACCCACAACACTGTACCTAAGGAAAACTTTTTATCAAGTTCATTGAAACCTATCAAAGCTACCTAAAAAGAAAGGAACGTGGGTAGGATTTTCTTAAGATGTATTAATTACCATGTTATTCTATCTTTCTATCTACTGAACTCCAATCTAGCCTTGGTCTGAAGGTATGTAGGGTTTCGATGAGCCTATAGGAATTATTCCCTTTTTATTTCGCGCACTGGTTTGGCAAGCGGAGCCCTAGGAGGACGAGGCAGGGTCGGAGGAGCCGCAGCCGGGAAGGTGGTTATTCCTGTTCTAGTGACTCACAGCCTGCAAGGATGGCGGAGGAAACCCGGTTCCACCCCGGCTTCTCCTCCTCTCCACCTAAACACCAGATCTTGCGCACGGACGTTCCCACGCTCGGGCCGCGGCGGGTGTCACGGGGACCCCGGGCTCCGGGCGCCCACGAGAGCCGCCTCGGCCCTCCCGGTTCCGGGCCGCGGGCCGGGCCGGGGCGCCCAGGGCCTTTCCCCGGGCTCGGGCGCCGGGACGGAGGTAGGCCGCGGCGCAGCCCGGGGCTCGGAGGCCGGAGGCCGGCCGGGGTTTCCGGCTGGGGCGCGGCCCTCGGTCCGCGTCCATCCGCCCCGCGTCCACCCTCCCTCCCGGTCCGCGTCCATCGCCCGCCCGCGCCCCGCGCCCCGCGCACCTTCTTGATGTTGTAGAGGCGGGTGAGCATGCCGACGCCCCGGTCGTTGAGGATGGTGAGCTTCTCCGCCAGCTTCTGCTGGCTGGGCTGCAGCACGGAGCGCGACATGGTGGCGCCGCCGCCGCTGGCGTCCAGTCACCGGCTCGGGCCTGCTCCCGCCGCCCGCCCGCCCGCGGCCTCAGGGCAGCGCGCCCATGGCCTCCCCGCCCGCACGCCCGGTGACACGGCTCCGCGGCAGCCCGCGCCCCGCGCCTCCACCCCGCGCTCCCCGCCCCCAGCCCCGCGGGCCGCCCTTCCCGACCCGGATCCCACTAGGTGTGGCGGCGGCGGCGGCTGGAGCGAGGCGCTTCCCTTCCCGCAGCCCGGGACCGGCGCGCGGTCACCTGATCCGCGCCGCGCCGCGCCGCGCTGCGCCCCCGCCAGGCCGCTCGGGGAACTGCGCCCTGCCGCGCTCGGCCGGCGCGTCCGCGGGGCCCTCGGGGTCACGCGTGGTCCCCGCACGAACCCCGCGGCTGCGGCTGCGGCCGAGCTCCGCGGGCGCCCGGCGCTCGGTGCCCCGCGCCGGCCGCCAGCGGTGGGTTGCACCGCCTCCCCGCCGCGGCCCCGGCCGCTCCTCGCTCCACCGGTCGGAAGTGAGGACCAGTCGAGTTCCTGAGATCATCAGAATCAGGAATTTCCCAGCGACCAGCACCCATCCGGACGGGACACGGAGAGGCTCGGGCACGTGGGAGGAAAAAGAATGTTGGTTCAGTGGACAAATGTGTTAGGTTCATCCTTCAACCTAAATATCCCAATCCTTCCCCAAAACATTCTGATCCCTCCTACCCCCCCCCCCCACTTCTCATCAACTCTCCCTCGGATCATTCTCCAAAGTGAACAAATGACCCCAGTGGATTTTAACTAGAGCGAAAAATTCATCCTTCTTGACCTTTTGGCTAAGGTCAAATGTTGAGTAAAAAATTCCACTCTGAAGGCTCAGGCCACTTTGAAATCTCTCCCATGTGTTTATGTTTTATATGATACTAAATCACAAAATGACCTGCCTCCTTCAATACAAGGAAGGAAGTTATCATTAGACTGATAAAATAGTTCATGAAAACAAAATTTTAACAAATACCTTTTAAAACATTTTTAATGCTACTGTATTTGCTATTCTTGCTGAATTCTTCCTTTTAGTATCTCAGCAAAAGAGAGGATGCGCAGACTGAATAGGTTTGCTTTAAGGGATAGTAAAAAGAGTTCTATTCCCAACAATAATAATAATAAAGTCATGATCATATCTGCAACTGTGCTTGCAGTTTTATACTCAAAGTGCAGACCTCTAATGAATTCTTGGTACACAGAGCCCTTAAAAAATACACTTCAAGCTGGGCGTGGTGGCGCACGCCTTTAATCCCAGCACTCGGGAGGCAGAGGTAGGAGGATCGCCATGAGTTCAAGGCCACCCTGAGACTACATAGTGAATTCCAGGTCAGCCTGGGCTAGAGTGAGACCCTACCTCGAAAAACCAAAAAAAAAAAAAAAAAAAAAAAAAAAAAAAAAAAAAAAAACACTTCAGAAACATCCCCTATTTATTGAGCTATTTACTGTGAGTCAATAGGTAGTTGGTTACTTGCCAAGCTGGGAGGTAATATTTTAACTTAGAGGAGGGGACAGTTAAGAGTAGACCTGGGGGTTGGGGGCAGCAAGTGGGGCAGGGGGGCAGCAAGACTAGAAAATGTAAAAGTACTGGATGTCCAGGAAAGCCTACTTTTAGGGAAACCAAAAAAATTCTAGAGGTTAAATTCCAGAATCTTACCAAGGAAACATTACCTTGTTTTTCTGCTTTTGAAAAAACCCTATCTAGACA